>JAFBJQ010007965.1:18208-94939 GCA_016785345.1 Trinectes maculatus | reverse complement strand
CATGATGTTTTTGTTCCTTTTGGACAACATACTATACTATGACGTTTTTTTTTCCTTTTGGATCACATACTATACTATGACGTTCTTTGTACATTTTGGACAACATACTATACTATTGTGTTTTTCGGCCATTTTGGATGACATACTATACTATGACCCTTTGTGGACATTTAGAACAAAATACTATACTGTGATGTTTTTTGTTCCTTTTGGACAACATACTATACTATGACCCTTTTTGGCTATTTTGAAGTCAATACTATACTATGACGTTTTTTGGCCATTTTGGAGGACATAGTATACTATGATGTCCTTTAATCCTCTTGGAGGACATACTATACTATGATGGGTTTTTTTTTTGACATTTTGGAGGACCTACTATACTATGACGTTTTTTGTTCCTTTTGGACAACATACTATACTATGACGTTTTTTGTTCCTTTTGGACAACATACTATACTATTGCGTTTTTCGGCCATTTTGGAGGACATACTATACTATTATGTCTTTTATTACTCTTGGAGGACATACTATACTAAGATGTTTTTTGTTCCTTTTGGACAACATACTATACTATGATGTTTTTTTGCTCCTTTTGGACAACATACTATACTATGACGTTTTTTGGACATTTTGGAGGACATACTATACTATGATGTTTTTTGTACATTATGGACAACATACTATACTATGACTTTTTTTGGGCCATTTTGGAGTACATAATATACTATGATGTCTTTCATTCCTCTTGGAGGACATACTATACTATGATGTGTTTTTTTGACATTTTGGAGGACATATACTATGATGTTTTTTGTACATTTTGTACAACATATTATACTATGATGTTTTTTGTTCCTTTTGGACAACATACTATACTATGACGTTTTTTGTTCCTTTTGGACCACATACTATACTATGATGTTTTTGTGTACATTTTCGACAACATACTATACTATGACCCTTTTTGGACATTTAGAACAACATACTATACTATGATGTTTTTTGTTCCTTTTGGACAACATACTATACTATGACGTTTTTCGGACATTTTGGAGGACATACTATACTATGACGTCTTTCGTTCCGTTTGGACAACATACTATACTATTGCGTTTTTCGGCCATTTTGGAGGACATACTATACTATTATGTCTTTTATTCCTCTTGGAGGACATACTATACTAAGATGTTTTTTGTTCCTTTTGGACAACATACTATACTATGATGTTTTTTGCTCCTTTTGGACAACATACTATACTATGATGTTTTTTTTTTGACATTTTGGAGGACATACTACACTATGATGTTTTTTGTACATTATGGACAACATACTATACTATGACATTTTTTGGGCATTTTGGAGGACATAGTATACTATGATGTCTTTTATTCCTCTTGGAGGACATACTATATGATGATGTTTTGTTTTTCCTTTTGGACAACATACTATACTATGCAGTTCTATGTTCCTTTAGGACAACATAGTATACCATGACGTTTTTGGACATTTTGGAGGACATACTATACTATGATGTCTTTTATTCCTCTTGGAGGACATGCTATACTATGATGTTTTTTTTGACATTTTGGAGGACATACTATACTATGATGTTTTCTGTACATTTTGGACAACATACTATACTATGACGTTTTTTGGCCATTTTGGACAACATACTATACTATGACGTTTTTTGTTCCTTTTGGACAACATACAATACTATGATGCCTTTTATTCCTCCTGGAGGACATACTATACTATGATGTTTTTTTGATATTTTGGAGGACAAACTACACTATGATGTTTTTTGTACATTTGGACAACATACTATACTATCACGTTTTTTGGACATTTTGGAGGATATACTATACTATGATGTCTTTTATTCCTCTTGGAGGACATACTATACTATGATGGTTTTTTTTTACATTTTGGAGGACATACTATACAATTATGCTTTTTGGACATTTTGGAGGACATACTATACTATGATGTCTTTTATTCCTCTTGGCGTTTTTCGTTCCTTTTATACTATACTATGACGTTTTTGGTTCTTTTGGACAACATTCTATACTATGATGTTGTTTGTTCCTTTTGGACAACATACTATACTATGACGCTTTTTTGGACATTTTGGAGGACATACTATACTATGATGTTTTTTGGACATTCTGGACAACATACTATACTATGACGTTTTTTTGGACATTTTGGACAACATGCTATGACGTTTTTTGGTTCTTTTGGACAACATTCTATACTATGATGTTGTATGTTCCGTTTGGAAAACATACTCTACTATGACCCTTTTTGGACATTTTGGAGGACATACTATACTATGACGTTTTTTGTTCCCCTTGGACAACATACTATACTATGATGTTTTTTGTTCCTTTTGAACAACATACTATACTATGATGTTTTTTGTACATTTTGGACAACTTACAATACAATAATGTATTTTGTTCCTTTGGACAACATACTATACTATGATGTTTTTTGGCTATTTTGGAGGACATACTATACTATGAGGTCTTTTATTCCTCTTGGAGGACATACTGTACTATGATGTTTTTTGGTCATTTTTAACAACAAAGTATACTATGACGCTTTTGGACAACATACTATACTATGATGTTGTTTGTTCCTTTTGGACAACAAACTATACGATGACGTTTTTTGTTCCTTTTGGACAACATATTACACGATGATGTTCTTGTTCCTTTTGGACAACATTCTGTACTATGATGTACTATGATGATTTTGGAGGGCATAGTATACTATGATGTCTTTTATTCCTCTTGGAGGACATACTATACTATGATGTTTCTTGTTCCTTTAGGACAACATACTATACTATGAGGCTTTTTGTTCCTTTTGGACAACATACTATACAATGATATTTTTTGGACATCTTGGAGGACATACTATACTATCAAGTTCAATCAATCAATCAAGTTTTATTTGTATAGCCCATATTCACAAATTGCAATTTGCCTCATAGGGCTTTAACAAAGAGTACAGGGTAGGACACCCTCTGACCTACACCCTCAACAAGCGTGAGGAAAAACTGCCAAAAAAAAAAAAAAAACTATGACGTTTTTGGTTTCTTTTGGCCAACATACTATACTATGATGCTTTTTAGACATTTTGGAGGACATAGTATACTATGATGTCTTTTAATCCTCTTGGAGGACATACTATACTATGATGTTTTTTGTACATTTTGGACAACATATTATACTATGATGTTTTCTGTTCCTTTTGGACAACATACTATAATATGACGTTTTTTGTTCCTTTTGGACAGCATACTATACTATGATGTTTTTTGTACATTTTGGACAACATACTATATTATGACCCTTTTCGGACATTTAGAACAGCATACTATACTATGATGTTTTTTGTTCCTTTTGGACAACATACTATACTATGACGTTTTTTGGACATTTTGGAGGACATAGTATACTACGTCGTTTTTTGTTCCTGTTGGACAACATACTATACTATTGCGTTTTTCGGCCATTTTGGAGGACATACTATACTATTATGTCTTTTATTCCTATGGAGGACATACTATACTAAGATGTTTTTTGTTCCTTTTGGACCACATACTATAGTATGATGTTTTTTGTACATTTTGGACAACATACTATACTATGACCCTTTTTGGACATTTAGAACAGCATACTATACTATGATGTTTTTTGTTCCTTTTGGACAACATACTATACTATGACGTTTTTTGGACATTTTGGAGGACATACTATACTATGATGGTTTTTTTTGACATTTTGGAGGACATACTACACTATGATGTTTTTTGTACATTATGGACAACATACTATACTATGACGTTTTTTGGCCATTTTGGCGGACATAGTATACTATGATGTCTTTTAATCGTTTTGGAGGACATACTATACTATGATGTTTTTGGTTCCTTTTGGACAACATACTATACTATGATGTCTTGGTTCCTTTTGGACAACAGTTCCTTTTGGACAACATACTATACTATGATGTTTTGTTGACATTTTGGAGGACATACTATACTATGATGTTTTTTGTACATTTTGGACAACAGACTACTATGACGTTTTTTGCTCCTTTTGGACAACATACTATACTATGACGTTTTTGGACATTTTGGAGGATATACTATACTATGATGTCTTTTATTCCTCTTGGAGGACATACTATACTATGATGTTTTTTTGACATTTTGGAGAACATACTATACTATGATGTTCTTTGTACATTTTGGACAACATATTATACTATGATGTTTTTTGTTCCTTTTGGACAACATACTATACTATGACGTTTTTGTTCCTTTTGGACCACATACTATACTCTGATGTTTTTTGTACATTTTGTACAACATACTATACTATGACCCTTTTTGGACATTTTGAAGGACATACTATACTATGATGTTTTTGTTCCTTTTGGAAAACATACTATCCTATGACGATTTTTGGACATTTTGGAGGACATACTATACTATTATGTCTTTTATTCCTCTTGGAGGACATACTATACTAAGACGTTTTTTGTTCCTTTTGGACAACATACTATACTATGATGTTTTTTGCTCCTTTTGGACAACATACTATACTATGATGTTTTTTTTACATTTTGGAGGACATACTACACTATGATGTTTTTTGTACATTATGGACAACATACTATACTATGACATATTTTGGCCATTTTGGAGGACATAGTATACTATGATGTCTTTTATTCCTCTTGGAGGACATATTATGTTTTTTTTTGACATTTTGGAGGACATACTATACTATGATGTTTTTTGTACATTTTGGACAACATATTATACTATGATGTTTTTTGTTCCTTTTGGACAACATACTATACTATGACGTTTTTTGTTCCTTTTGGACCACATACTATACTATGATGTGTTTTGTACATTTTGGACAACATACTATACTATGACCCTTTTTGGACATTTTGAAGGACATACTATACTATTGAGTTTTTTGGCCATTTTGGAGGACATAGTATACTATGATGTCTTTTAATCCTCTTGGAGGACATACTATACTATGATGGGGTTTTTTTTGACATTTTGGAGGACATACTATACTATGATGTTTTTTGTACATTTTAGACAACATATTATACTATGATGTCTTTTATTCCTCTTGGAGGACATACTATACTATGATGGGTTTTTTTTTGACATTTTGGAGGACATAGTATACTGTGATGTTTTTTGTACATTTTGGACAACATATTATACTATGATGTTTTTTGTTACTTTTGGACAACATACTATACTATGATGTTTTTTGTACATTTTGGACAACATACTATACTATGACCCTTTTTGGACATTTTGAAGGACATACTATACTATGATGTTTTTTGTTCCTTTTGGACAACATAGTATACTATGACTTTTTTGGACATTTTGGAGGACATACTATACTAAGATGTTTTTTGTTCCTTTTGGACAACATACTATATACTATGATGTTTTTTGCTCCTTTTGGACAACGTACTATACTATGATGTTTTTTTTTACATTTTGGAGGTCATACTACACTATGATGTTTTTGTTCCTTTTGGACAACACATTGTACTATGATGTTTTTTGTCCCTATTGGACGACATGCAAAACCCTGATATTTTTTGACCATTTTTCAATCCTACTTCTCACCTTATAGTGCTTGAGTGTGTTGAGCATTCTCAGCTCCCCGATAACCTCAGAGCTTCTGTCCACTTCCTCAAGAGGAACACAAGATCCATCCTTCTCAAATTCTGGTGAGAGACAATTTAACAACATGTGGTGATTTTTTTGAGAGGTTGTAAATGGGTCAATTTAAGTATCAGTAGTCCTTCCATTTTAATGCATATCCATGAATCATTTAGTTAAATGGCCATAAAAACTACTGCTTTTATTACTCCATAGTCATTAGTAACTTTTGGCAGAGACGGAGAAAAAAAGACTGAAAGAATGACCCACTACTGACCAATACAAACATCCCTAAGGGGGATGTAGTAGGGAAAACCAAACTTGGCTTTGAAGGAGGACAGGATTTTCTCCTTGACCTGTTCCACTGTGTCACAGCTCAGGCTGTTGACCTCCAAAGGCTCACTGACCTGCCCATCACTGCCCACTGCAAACAACACCTTCAGCTTCTGCACACAACAGACAGAGACACGGACAAAAATGACACACCACTGTAGGTTCTGTTTACCTTTGTTGATTTCTATATGATCACCTCAGTCTGCATTAAAACCACTTTGTGAATATGATTACTCTGTTCATTGAAATCATTGAAACAACACATTACAGTCCAAAAGTATAACAACCTTGACTTGCAGCGATAAGGGAAAATGAGGTTAATGAGGCTTTCAGAACACGGTTACAAGCCATTTAGTTCCTTACATACAGTTTGGTGGATAATGGTTGCACTGGTGGGTATGATCAAAATGAGCAGTGCGGTGCAGCAGCTTGTCAGGTGAGTAATTCAGAACTGATGTAGGTTAGGGTTAATGCCACAGCAGAATTTAAAAGAACCAATACTGAAACTGAAAGTGAAGATGGTAACTGAACTGACTGGCCTATGTTCCACATATGTTGTTTAGGTGCCAGGTGTTCATTCGTCACAATATGCACACAATGTACAGTACAGCTTATGTGCTTGAATCTAAATTTAATTTGTTATGTGTCAGTACTACCTACTGTCTATATACTGTCAAACATGTGATGCTGAACTAGTCACAAATAATACTGTGACTGAGACTAAGCGTCCCTCAGTCTCAGTGCTCTCATCAGTGTTTTGGTATCAGGTTACCTGGTGAACACAGTGGCGTTTTCAGCAGTTAAAGTGACAATCAACAAGAGTGAATGCTGATATCACTTCATGTCTGCTGAGTATGAGTATGGCCTCAAAGTACAGCATAAGCTTCACAATTATTCCTAGTATAAATATTATTTATAGTTGTCTCATACAGTCCCAACTGCGCTTGCCGGACACAAACAAACAAACAAACAAAGTGACAATATTAACAACTGTACTGCACTGAAATGCACAGTGAGGCTTTTAACAACTCTGGCATACTGCATTAACAGATTCACAGCAACTGGGGATATAAAAGTGTACTGCACTGACAATACCGCTATCAACCACACAGCACATGACCCACAACACTCAAAAATTCAATCCAACTTAGCTTACATCTTGACAATGCAGACATACCAGGCACATGGTTCACTGACTCTCTTTCTATTTTTTTATTATATACATATTTTAAACATTTAAACCTTTGTAGCATTTTCTTAGTTTCTTATTTTTAGTCACACCAGCATCTTTTAATGCTGCTCTAACACCAGCATGTCCCATGACAGTCAATAAAATATGTCTATTCTATTCTGTGAGGTATAATCAACCCCAGGATCACAATATTACATTTCCTGTTGAACTGAACACATCCCACCCTGTTCTATCATAGCATCTTCTGTTTGCATTTTCAGTGCTATAAATCGTTAGATTTGCAAAACTGGACAAGATAACAGCATTTTCAGTTTCACAAAAGCTATGGCTGTAAATTGGTTGTTTTTAACTCTGCTATAGGAGAGTAAACTGAACAACAACAAATCCACTCTATGTTCAGTGATGAGGTGAGTAATCTGGTATGCAAGTGCAATGTAAAGATTGTCAGCGTTTGGTTGATGATTGCATCCTTATTTATCAGGCAGTACAGCCAGGACACATGAAGTGCACTGAACCAGGCATGTTAAAAAAAGTTAGGAGATAAATAAACTAAATAAAAAGTTAGGAGATAAATAAAAATTGCTTTCAAAAGATTTGGAAGCAATTTTCCCCCTTTTGCTTTACTTTCAGTGACTCAAACTTGTCAGTGCAACACATCTTTTTACTTTCTTCACTGCAGGAGCTATTTTAAAACATCTCTGCAGCGCAAATTCCAGGAAATTAGTCAAGCTTTTTTAGAGATACCGATTTGTGTGTTGGTGAGGAAGTGGTACCAGATGCTATGCACTGATGTGCCGTCTCCTTAATGTCAATGTGACCAACCGCCAAACATGAGTATGATCACTTAAATTCTGATTGTTTTACGCAAAGTATAAAATAAATTACCAACAATTTGTACATGTAATATGATAACAGCATTATCTTTTGATAAAGTATGGTATAAGAAATATTACATGCTCCATATTAACTACGATAAAACACAGTAGACCAAAAACAAGAACTAAATACGGGGAAGTGTTTATGCACACATGTACAACTGAAATAACTCAGTGACATAATATGTAGATGATTCACACATACTGTACACACTGTACAATTTTGTTATACTTGTTCAGACAACATTATTTCGCTACGTGTGCGTGTGTGTGTGTACCAAAGAGGTGAAGTCCTGAGCCTGCCAAAGCAGCCAGTCCTCGCTGAGCGTGTACAGAGCTTTCTCTGTCACACGGTCCACAGGTCCTTTAGTGATCTGCTGCGTCAGCGCACTCACCATTAGGAACAAGTGCTGCCCGACACTTTCCTGTAGAGAACCAGAAAACAGGAACTCAGTCAAATGAGGCCCAGAAAATGTAGTGATTCTGTGAAGACGCTTTGTATGGTGTCAACCCGACTGGTAAAGTTACTTTCTACAAATTTTGCTTTTACACAAGAAAATGAGGCCAGGTTTGTAAATGTCTATCACATGGGCTGTGTTGAAAGGGAACCCACATGCAGTGCTGCGCATTGGATCCTCATGCATGGATAAGTCTTAACACTACAACAAACATAAGGGCAACTGACCCGGAGGAAACCGTAAAGGCATATGGACATCCAGTTGGTCAGTAGTTTTTCCACTGTGGATTCAGTGCGCCTTAGCAACAGTTTGGGCTCAGTGTTCTTGTTTTGCTGCACCAGATCCTTCAGCAGGGTCTTCATGATCTCTGTCAGGTACAACAAGTTGTTGTGGAGTGCGACTGTTAGCAGAGATGCCAACACGCACCTGAAAAACCGAACAGAGAAAGTAGGCAACAACAGGACACAGTAAGTATCAGATGACTGAATGAGTGATTGTTTAGGAGAGGAGCAGTATGAGAGACACAGTCACATAATATAGTCTGAGAAGTTAACATAAATTCTTTAAGTGAAACATCACAAACTGACTTGTCTTTGATGGTGAAACTCTTCTGCTCCTCCAAAGCATGCACCATAGATGTAAGGAAGAGCTGATCCTGGATCAGTCTGGACAAGCCATGGCAACACTCATCAAGCTGAACCTTCTCAGCATCCTGGTTCCAGGTAAGATCAAACTATGCATCACTGACCCATCACTGATAGTGACAAAAGCGTGCATAATGACATGTAACACGGCTGCTGTCAAACCTCACCTGGCCAATGTCTTTGACACACAGCGTCATCAAAGATTCACTCTGGAGAAACAAGCACGGGAGCTCTGTTAATCTGACATCAACAACGTACCTGGTATTTTACAGTTTACAGAACCTGTCTGTCAAAAATAAACATTTGCTTTCTGTCCGGTTCGAATTTACCTCAGGAAAAAAGATTCTGGATGCAAAGTGCTTGTAGTCCAGAAAAGGAATCGCTCCAACGTTTTCCAACAGGTCAGCTTTCTCTGTCTGGAGATCCACAAAGCCTGTGAAGGACAGTTGAGTGACATTCTGCTTCAATAGCTGACAGATACGAGTGACAAAACACACACAGGTATACTACAAGATGTAAAATCCCACTAGTAACGATTTAAACAGCAATGTTTAACCAAAAGGTGAGTATCTACATGAGTGCAGGTTAACGTCAGCCAACCTTGTCCACTGAAACCTGTTGACCTTATTTTTTGTGACTGACCTTGTCTGATGTCATTCCGTATGTCAAGTTCAAGGTTTTCTATTAGCCTGTTCATCTCAGCTGTGAATTTCTTCTGTTTGTTTCGATAGACAAACACCACAACTGAAAAACAAAACCAAGATGAAAAACGTGGCACATAAAAAATGGTTTCTTGTTTAATGTTTGACTTTGAGGCCAGTAATAGAACAGAATATCTCAACAACAGTTTGTGTACTCACTGACAGTGATGCAGAGTTTTATTGCAAGAACAAGCAGCACCCATATGAACAGCAATGAAGATTTCGGATGGAGTGTTACAGTTTTGTCTCCATATTTTATCTGTTAAAAAAAATCGTCACAGTATGTGGATTTCACAGGATTTCAAACAGCACAAGTTTGTGTAATACTTAAAGTAACTTTAGTAACTGAATACACAAACCCGCATACTAATGAAGACACTAAAATTGCCACGCTTAGTTTGTTTTTTATTATTACTAAAAAACTTACTATCAATTTCTGAAATTCAGCATCTAGTGTTTTCTGAATGTCACAGGTGAAAAAGTCCATCTCATTGAGGGTTTCTTTGGTCGTGACGACGCAAGGGTATTCTTCTTCTCTATAAATGCCCGAGACTAATAACTCTGCTTTTATAATACCCAGTTTGTCCGCCTTTTTCTGAAATAAAAAAAAGAAAGAAATTGTGTCCTCTTACAGATTCCTGTCCTGTATGAATATGAGACAAAGAGATTCATTACCTCTATGGTGATCCGCACACCTTTTCCTGTTTTGATGGCTTTGAAGCTGGTGAACTCTGGCTCTGGATAGTAGGTGATATTTGTGAGGCAGGGAATGGTTTCATTGGCCACGTTCAAAGACACGCTGCTGCTAAAAATCGCCTGTGTGTTTTCAGCTGCAGGTGTGTCATAGCTGAGATTCTGTAGTGAAATTAAAGGAACATTCGGTGTCATTCCGCATATGAGCATGATGTTACATAACATAATGCCAGATTACATGTGATGATGTGACCCACCTGACAGTTGGGGGTTCCAGAAAGTTGCACTTCCTGTTTGGTGTGACTGTGTGTGATCCCCTCCACAAACTTCAGGTGAGAGCCTGTGATTGTGACCTTCCGCTTCCCACTACAGCACACAGTGCAGCAGCCAATCAAAGAGGAGAGCATTCAACTCACCAAGATGCAACCAGTGAAAGTGTGGACATAAACTATTTAACCAGGCACTACCATATTAAAATTAAACGATGCTGGCATAACATTTTTGTCAATGTAATCAACACATAACGCTAACAAAGCCATGTGTATGGGCTGGTCAGTGTTTGATGTAACGCTATAAAAATCTTAGGTATCTTGTCATCATGTAAAAATATACAGCTTTTTGCAAAGTACAAAAACAAAGGCAGAAGTTGTACTTTTAGCTGCTTAAACTAAATAGGGAAGTAGTGTTATGGTGAAAGACACTGCTCAGGGAAGTTACGATTTTTCATCATGAAGTGACATTGACCTGTAGCTTTTCCTTGGTCATGAACATTGTTACTGAACGAACAAAATCTTCTTCGGCACTTCCAAAGCACTGCTTGTGGATCCAAAAACAGCTTATGAAATGTGAATGTGGAAGAATCCAAACACACCTGAACCACGTGCTATTCTGTACAATGTCGGTGCAGGAAGGCGATGACTGGTATACAATTTTAGCGCTGCCGTGGCAACTCCCATCTGGGAGCAGAGCACATACCCCGACCACACCTTTACTATCTGTTCTGGGAATGTGGAATGTCAGACTCACACCTGTGTTGTTCCAAACAGGAGATCTGAGCAGAGCACACATGGTGACAGGGAGAGAAATAAACAACTCAAATCACTGAAATCGCGACTTGCACTTGCATTGGCCCAAAGTTTTAAAACTATTAACTATAAAAATAGAGACGAGCTGAATACAGAAGCATAGTGGCAAAATCCATAAGCATAATTTCAAGCTCACTTGCATCACAACACATGTTTTTATCATTGCTAAAATTGACAAATTAGCACCTGCTCCATTGAAAAACATTAGTGACTATCTCACAGCATAAAATAATAAATCAAATTAATTAGTCTGACAGACTTAAAAGTGCTTACGGGTACTTGGTTTGTGGAGCAGAACATTATATTACACCACAATCTAATTCCAAGCTTTCTACAGACTGATTGAAGAGTCCTGCATGAATTGTCAATACCGTTTAACTGCAGAACTTATTATTTTTCCTATATTTCAGTCCTAAGCTGGATCTTTGGTGCTAGTAAGCCGACTCACTCTCGTGGACTGCAGTCGGTGTGTGCCTGTATCCTCACTCTGGTCACATTACTCAGGTTACGACCGGTCAAGACAGCGTGATTTCTGCCGTAGAAAGACACCACTTTGGGATTGATGGAGAAGATCTCTGGCTTCTGACAGCGAAACACAAACACAGATAGAAAATGGTCAATGTGTTGCCTGCTACAAACATTTTCACCTCTGTCAAATAGAGTGAACATCAAAAGGCGAATGTGTGTGAGAACCAAGGGTTTAGACTTACAGAAAAGTTCATCCCTGTCACTGTCATCTGGCAAACACTGTCCTGCAGGAGAATATAGGAGAAGTCAGGGGAAATCAGCCACTAATTACTGATCAGAAGCGAATGGAAACGTCAGTGTTAAAGAGATAAAAACATGCATAACTACATTTGTGACTCCTTCATTTGCCCAAGAACACTTATTTTTGTTCCAGGCACATCCGGCCCTGATACACTGCTGACATCTGAAGAGAAAACAAATCTTTTTACATTAAACTGGCAAAAAATAAATAAATACTGCAACACTACAAATATGGATTCTGTGATCTGACATTGCACAAAGACCAAAATAATGGAATATAGTACATGCTTCATTGTAGGGAACAAACAAGATTTGAAGTATATTGAAGTGTTTTTCTATAATTGATATTAGTCATAACTGGTTTACAGCAAGGGTCTTCGATTTCCTGAAAACATAAGTGAACTTACAGTACAGAACTTGGCATTCCACGAATATCAGAACAGTTGGTTAGAGTCAGTTGTTTCACTAAATTCGTTGTCCCAAGGCCGATTCTTACACTGATTTCCAGACCTGACATACAAATAATGTAATCAAGATCACAGCAAACCATGCAACTATGTAATAATTTTTAGTTATCGGTATAATTACATCACACAACAAAATTTAATAACCACACACACACACACACACACACACACACACACACACACACACACACACACACAGTATATATGAGAATTTTTAAAAGCCTTTGTGTAACATATATTATTAGATTTTTAAAAAAAGTTCCTGACCTTCAGCACCTAGTGCGCTATTTGCAAGGTGGCAGATGCATTGTGGGAACTGTGGAAGGTGGTCCATCTTGTCACAAGGCACGCCGGATATTGCAGAAAACTGACAGGTGACGTTTGACATCGCACTCTGGCCCGCAGTCAGGTGGGCCTGGACGCTAAGTGTGATCTGAGAAAAATCAGGATGCGAGTGTAAAAAGAAAGAACGTGATAGACTTGGCAGATTATACATGAAATGTCATACTTCATCTACCTGGCCGGCTGAGTCCTTCAAAACACTGTAGGAGACCATTTTCTCCTGGTAATCATCAGGAATGGAGATCCAGTCTGAATCATCGCAGTCATCTTCAAATGTGCACCTAGGAAAATAAAAATGTTACAACCACGGGTGTTGGAAGATGATGTGAGATGCAGATTTTGTTTGCCTCACCTTCTTTCAGAGCCACACCAGACACAGTGTGGATCCTGTGCGGACCAACACTCCTCCACGTTAGTGTATGTCCTGCATTTTGACACAGGTACCCGTATCATCTAAAACAAAACAAAACATTCTACTGTTCTCCGCATTCACACAAAGTTCTGTCTACACAGCACATGTATAGTTCACCCACCTGGTTTCCTAAAGGCACATAGACATATTTAGGATCCACTTGATCCAGAAGTATTTTGGGGAACACCTGGCGATCGTCGTTGGCTCTGTAGAGCACGATGGGACAGGAGGTCTGATGGCTCTTATCCATAGACAGCTGACAACAAAAAGGAAGCTTTGGTTCAGGTTTTATGAACCTGAGCAACAGAGTATGATGTATAATGGTAACAATATTTGCTGCTGTCTTCAGTTGCTCTGGGAAGGTGGTGGACTTGCAGCTGATTTCTTGTGATGTCTGTGGTTTACTATTGGTATAAGTCAGGCCAGTAGCTAATGACCACTAACTCTATGGCTGCGGAGGAAAACGTTGGTCCACTGATCTTTCAAGTCCTAATGGGGATGCTGTGGTTCAACTGACACCTATAAAAGCTAACACAAACAACCGCAGTGTGTTGAAATCTTCATGCTGGCATTGCTGCTGAGTGACCCTCACCACGTCCACATCATATCACTTCCTCTATGTTGCCTTGTTTTAAATTGAACTAGAAGGCAGGATATGATGCAAGTGCATTTTTTGCTCTGCTTGGGGAAAAGGGTTATACTAAAATGTCATGGTGATGTCTGCACCGTTTCCCATCTTTTACTGCACTGGGTGTGCGTTTCGGGTCTTTCAGCTTTTCACTCGTATCTGCACACCTAGACCTCATTTCTTCAGTAAGTCACAGAATGCAGAATATAGATGCCTGATCTCTTTCATCAGTCTTTACCAAGCTGCAGTGGCATTACAGCTGAGTAACTGCGCTTTTTATGTTACGGTCCTTTTGGTTCTGTGTGGAAGTATTTTTAACTTTGGTGTCATTTAAGAAAATAGAATCAAAACTTGATTCACATGAATGATGCTAAATAAACATAACTGAATATGTCTAATACTTGACCACTCCCAGTTAAATACGCAGAATTGGTTTCTGTGTATGTCCCAACAGATAAAGCATCTTATTATCTTCTATAGCAATAAAAGGCAGCAATTATTCAGCCCATTCTGCAAAGTCATCAATTAAAAGCCTATGCATAAATGTAGAAATACATTTAGGGGTTTCGGGGAGGAGTGTGTATGTACTGTATACGTGCCTGCAGAATAATAGTAGCTTTATCAGGGTGATTAAAAAGGAGAAGTGGCAGGGGAAATAAAGAAAGCCACTGACAGGAAACTGGCCACCACCACCCCAGAGTACAGGGGTTGTTCTGGTACAGGCTCTATTAGAAATGTTCTGAACGTGTATGAATCGAATCAGAGGACCTCTTTACCAAGCTGCAGTGGCATTACAGCTGAGTAACTGCGCTTTTTATGTTACGGTCCTTTTGGTTTTGTGTGGAAGTATTTTTAACTTTGGTGTCATTTAAGAAAATAGAATCAAAACTTGATTCACATGAATGATGCTAAATAAACATAACTGAATATGTCTAATACTTGACCACTCCCAGTTAAATACGCAGAATTGGTTTCTGTGTATGTCCCAACAGATAAAGCATCTTATTATCTTCTATAGCAATAAAAGGCAGCAATTATTCAGCCCATTCTGCAAAGTCATCAATTAAAAGCCTATGCATAAATGTAGAAATACATTTAGGGGTTTCGGGGAGGAGTGTGTATGTACTGTATACGTGCCTGCAGAATAATAGTAGCTTTATCAGGGTGATTAAAAAGGAGAAGTGGCAGGGGAAATAAAGAAAGCCACTGACAGGAAACTGGCCACCACCACCCTAGAGTACAGGGGTTGTTCTGGTACAGGCTCTATTAGAAATGTTCTGAACGTGTATGGATCGAATCAGAGGACCTTATGGTTTAGAACATTCCTGTTCAGGAGACATGTTTTTTAACAGTCAATTTTAAAGTGTGACACTGCAACATTTTCCAGTACGTAAATAGATTAAAGCTATTAATTAACCATCAATTAGTTTGAAGTGATTTTAATTTTTTTTCCCCAAACACCCTGCTCATTGATAAATATATGTAAAAGATACGATGCACACCTTAATGAGCTGCCCATCTCTCGTCCCAATGAAGAAGACCACCCAGGCCTTCTGCTTCACCGCCAGCACCGAGGTCATGTTGTCCCACTTGAAGAGCACTGCCTTTGGCTGCAGTGTCTGTAACTGTCAAACACACACACACACACGTTGATCATCAGATATTAGGGGAGTAAAAGAACTTTCCATTACTCCAAGTGCAAATGTCAGATTTTCATTCTCACTTATATAAAGTGAGAAAGTCTAAGTCTCCTTTACGGAGACTCCTTTAGTCTGACGCTTGTTTACAGGAAAATATCTAACTATATAATTAGCATCCTTCAAAGTGAGTATCACTTATGGATAATGACACAACTCATTTGTATTATTATTATTTTTTTTTACTACTGACAATGGTAATGTGCCGGTGATACTGTCACTGTCTGAGCTTCATGTATTGAGCGGACCTGTTGGCCATTGCTGGCACAGCCACTCCAGATGTCTACATCGGGCTCCCCGCTGACATTAGAACTGATGTCAAACACCACCAGCTCCGTGTTGATCTGCGCAGCGTCCACAGTGAACACACCGCACCAGAGGACCGGCTCCGTGCCCGGCACCACTGACGAGGCCAGGAGTCTGCTGCCTCCACCACCTGATGGAGCCATCACAAGCTCCACACCCTTCAGTGAACTGAACGTAGCGTCCTTGCTGCTTTCCGCCTTCATCCACGCGAGTCGGACTCTGTCGCTCCCGGCGCAGGGGCGCACGTTGGCCAGCAGATATATGATGGCACCGATCTGAAACCCGTCCACAAACTCCACGAACGAGTTACCTTTGATTGACGGCGTGCCATCCTTGTCTATCAGAGAAAATATACCCCCCTCCTGGCTGTTGAAGACGTTCAGCAGTTTGATCATGTGGGTATCGGAGATGCAGTTGCGTTCAGGTGCGTCTGCGGGCTGCGCCACGGCGGTCAGGATGTACCTGGCTCCCCCGGACTGGACCTTAACGTCCACGAGGAAGGCGACGGAGCCGCTGCTGCGCCCCAGCGGTCCCAGCTGGATGCTCTCATTGTGCAGGAGGGTGGAGATGTCCCCGAGCCGCAGGACGTCGCAGTGGCCGCACCTGTTGCTGGTCACACCGCAGCTGATCAGAGTGTCGTTCTCCACAAACGGCAGCAGCACGTTGACTCTCAGCGTCGCGTTAGACCCGGTCGATCCAGAGACTCTGTGGAAGTGCAGCTCGTCCGGACGGTCCTTCTCGGCCTGTAAGACCCCTCTCTGCTGCAGACTCTGGACCAGAGTCAGGCTGTGGCTCAGCTGGTACAGACTCTCCTCTGTGGAGACGTAGACCATGTTGGCTGCCACGGCGACGTGCTGGATGTCGCCATCAAACAGGAAGCCCTCAGCCTCCCTGTGGCACAGACCCGGTCCACTCCAGAGGGAGAAGAGCAGAAAAGGCAGCAGGCTCATCGTGCAGAAGCGATGGGACGCACTCACGCACTGGCGGCTTGCACTGCGCACTGCACTGTCTGTCCTGTGGCACAGTGTCACCGACGCCGTGCGTAAAGGCGCAGCGAAAAGAGAAGTAACGAAAGAGAGAGGGAGGCTCCTCTGTAAACTGCTTCTGACATCTGATGACTCTGGCTCGTTCTCTGTGTCACTTTCAAACTCATGTTAGTTTGAGTGCAATCACAGAACGCGCGCGCGCCCTGATTTGTGCGAGACAGTATGAGTGTAAACGGCTGCAGGCCCCGTTATGAAGACACCGACCTAATTAGTGCATTCACCACAAACCCACACCGCGCAGCCAAAGTGTCAAGTCAAGGCATTCTGGGAAATGACCAGGATTTTATTTAAATAAAATCTGGGAAAACACAGACTGAAAGAAAACAAATATCTACAGGTAGATTTTGGTAAAGTACAATGTGAAAGTGAAAGCGTAAATATGACAGGAAGTTTGAAGTGTTCCTTTTACATAGAAGCGAAGCGAGTGAGGTTTGAAATGGATGAACATTTAAAATTAGACTGAACATAATAAACTGGATATATAGTATATGTAATGCATCAAAACCAGACGATCACATCATTAGTCATCTTATTCTCAGTAACAAATAAAATCCAGATATTACAGTCAAACGTATGTGTGTGTGTGTCAGGATTTTTGATTGTGATTTTACACAGCATAATAATTAGGCACAGTTTGATTTTTTTTTAAAATGTACTTTTCCTTAAGCGTGCAGCCTGTGTTTTCCCTTCCTGCCGGTAGAGGTCACTGTCCACCCGGTGTACACGTGCAACGGCATGCAGCAGCTGGCCGGTCAGAGGCGGCGCGGCGTCGGGGACTCCAGCCGCTCCGCTCCGTATATTCCCACCGCCCCTGCCTTTCATACCTCCATTCATCTGAGTCTGAGCTGCTGCTCGGTCTGTCCGGACACGATCGGTCCAGTCAGTCTCCTCTCAGCCTGCGCACATGCCCACCGGCTCCCTCCCTCCACACAGCATCCGTGACCACATCTGCATCTGGGAAGGTCACTTTTTCCCCCTTACATTTAGCGGGGCTGATAAGTTTTTTGAAGAAACAGATCATCCCGTGATCCGCGGTTTGTCATCGGGACATGGTTACTGCGTTCAGCGGTCTCTGGTGAGTGTCTCTGCCCGGCGAGTGAGTGCCTGTTCCCGGTGAGGAGGCAGCGGTGCGTCAGGCCACAGGGTCTGCGATTGTCCTCCTCACATGAGGGGGAAGTCATGAATTTATCTTGTTTGATCCTTTATTGTAAAATATTCAGTGTTGCTTTAGTAATATACTGTTATAGTTTAAAGTTGGATATTTATTTTTCTGATTTGACATTTGGTAAACTAACTGGATGTAACTAATTGCATCAAAGTGAATACAGAGCATGATGGTGAAAATGTATTTTTAGCAATACAATCACAACCATGTATCCGTCTTTATGAATATGCATCTTCATCTTACTCTGCTGCTTGATGTCACTCCACCGTCCCCTCTTGGCTTTCGAGGACGTGATCAGCATCCATGAGCAGCTTTGAGTGTTGCGTAACAGGCCACATCTCAATGGGATTTAGGGTCAGTCAGCACATCCCATATGGGTTGCTTGCCAAAGCGGGGTCCGAGGGACACTTCGAGATGTCCCGGGGACGGTTGCAGGAGTGATGCCAACAAAAATTAAGGCCAGGTTGATATTTGTGCTTTGGCACTGAATTGAGACACTGGCACTATCCGAGGGTAGTGTTGGAACATCCTTAAAAACAGGAAGTTACAGCAGCTTTTACCTGTGTTGTCTTGCACAATCAAAATCTGACTGTAGATGCAAATGGATCATCGTGACTCGCAGTGGTTATCAGACGTAGAGAAAGACAGTAGAGAAAGACAAAACTAACATCAGGAACAAAGACAGAGTCAAACAGGGCCAAACTAATCTAAACTCTGTTAGTATGGAGGTTACCTGCCAGAGACCTGTCACCACTGGCGGCAAAAGAAACTGCAGTAGTATATTAATAAAAATACAAATTGTTTTTGGTCTTTTTTAAACACACTAATATCAGTAATACACGAAAGTACAAAATGCAACTTCCTTTTTCTTGACTGGTTTCCCTCCGAAAGCACTGCACCAGTTCTCTGCTTGTATGTATGTTGATGACAGGCCTGTGGTTTACAGTCTTTCTATAGCCTGTGGTGCAGCAGGTCTCCTCCCTGGGTTTGGAGCTCAGAGGTCTGTAATCTCCCTCAACCGCAGCACCACCACCCAGATTCATTTCTCAGAGTAAAAATGACACAAAGTCCAGCTGGACAAAGCATAAAAAAATAGACATGCCAGGTTTGACAGTTTGGATGGGGTTCCCTGTCCAGCAGAAGAGCTGTGGTTAAAAAAAGCTATGGTAAATTGTGAATTCTTGACAGAGGGCATCAGGTCCAACGATCACATTTTTTTAAGGTTTAAGTCACAGTCGGTATTTTGGTTTCAGTTTTAAAAACTAGTACTAAACTGTGTCGGTTTCTTTTTTACTTGGTACAGGTAATTCGTTATACTAATACCTGGCCTAAGAAAGATCTAAACAGAGTGTTAATGTTTGGGTTATTGGGCTGAGTGAACAATCTCACAAAGATAAAAGTGCAAACGTTTGTGCGTGTTGACGTGAAAGAGAAAAAGGGTTTGAGTGCGAGTCTAGGCGATGGGTGGAGTGGGTGGAGGCCATAAATGGCAAAATGTGAAGAGGAATAACCTCATCGGCAGGGAGACACTGCTGTGTGTTCCTCGTCCTCCTCCCTTACGGGTGTTTCCCTGCTGCTGTGTAGGAGAGCGAGGATCAATGCATGTGCATGTGCATGCATGCATTTATGTATGTGTGTGTGTGTGTGTGTGTGTGTGTGTGTGTGTGTGTGTGTGTGTGTGTAAAACAGACAACAAGATGAATCAAAGATATTAAGATGGCAAACAAACAAAAAAAATCACATCTGTTTTAGCAGAAAATAACCACACGAGTTGTTTACATGGGCTGCTACTGGTCCTTTCATTCGTTCAGTATGCTTTCAATGCACTAAATATTAAGTGGAGACTAGTTTTATTTTTATCTTTTAAAGGAATTTGATGACTAGTCAATCATGACTTTATACTTTCTTTATTAGAGATAGGGGGATGTGACCTCACATCATGTTGTCACAGCGGGAGCAGTACGATAATGCCACTCACTATTTAGACTATGTTATCTGACTGGATAGAATGCAAAATAATAAGTACAAAAAAACATTTAAAGATGCTGACGGATGTTGCTGTCGAGTTAGCGACATAGAGATGGATGATCGACTTCCACTTGAACCACACAAAGTGGCACACAGCCAGGCCATATACGGCCATTTGTGTCAGTGTCATAAGGAAAAACATTAGCTAAAAACCTCATACTGTATACACTGCGAGGACAAGTTTTGAGTTCACGACAAATCGCAGGCATGCGGAGAAAGCTGGAACTTTGCCACTACATGATGTTTCTGGCACCGACACTTCATTGCATATAGTTCAGGTTTTATTTATCCGGAGAGGGCGTCCTGAACTAGTGATCTGTTTTTAGCTTTCTCCCACTTTTCTTGCACTTTCTCATTTCAGCCAACAGAGACTAATAGAGAGATGAGTGAGATTTTTCCACCTTACTAAATTTGCACCACGGGAACCAAGGATGACGTAGTTCAGATTGGTTATCGTGATTGCAAAAATGCTTGGAGGTCAACTTTCTGTCACATGCAATCATTTATTTGGCGCTTCATTGTGACAGTGTATAATAGGAATAACACTTATAACAGAAATTACAGTTGTTTTTCCATTAGCCAGAAAACCGCTTGATCATATCCAATTTGTTTTGATGTATGTATGTGTGTGTGTGTGTGTGTGTGTGTGTGTGTGTGTGTGTGTGTGTGTGTGTGTGTGTAAAACAGACAACAAGATGAATCAAAGATATTAAGAGGGCAAACAAACAAAAAAATCACATCTGTTTTAGCAGAAAAGAACCACACGAGTTGTTTACATGGGCTGCTACTGGTCCTTTCATTCGTTCAGTATGCTTTCAATGCACTAAATATTAAGTGGAGACTAGTTGTTTTATTTTTATCTTTTAAAGGAATTTGATGACTAGTCAATCATGACTTTATACTTTCTTCATTCGAGATAGGGGGACGTGACCCCACATCATGTTGTCACAGCGGGAGCAGTACGATAATGCCACTCACTATTTAGACTATGTTATCTGACTGGATAGAATGCAAAATAATAAGTACAAAAACATTTAAAGATGCTGACGGATGTTGCTGTCGAGTTAGCGACATAGAGATGGATGATCGACTTCCACTTGAACCACACAAAGTGGCACACAGCCACGCCATATACGGCCATTTGTGTCAGTGTCATAAGGAAAAACATTAGCTAAAAACCTCATACTGTATACACTGCGAGGACAAGTTTTGAGTTCACGACAAATCGCAGGCATGCGGAGAAAGCTGGAACTTTGCCACTACATGATGTTTCTGGCACCGACACTTCATTGCATATAGTTCAGGTTTTATTTATCCGGAGAGGGCGTCCTGAACTAGTGATCTGTTTTTAGCTTTCTCCCACTTTTCTTGCACTTTCTCATTTCAGCCAACAGAGACTAATAGAGAGATGAGTGAGATTTTTCCACCTTACTAAATTTGCACCACGGGAACCAAGGATGACGTAGTTCAGATTGGTTATCGTGATTGCAAAAATGCTTGGAGGTCAACTTTCTGTCACATGCAATCATTTATTTGGCGCTTCATTGTGACAGTGTATAATAGGAATAACACTTATAACAGAAATTACAGTTGTTTTTCCATTAGCCAGAAAACCGCTTGATCATATCCAATTTGTTTTGCCCATTTTATGCAGTTGTTTGACATTTAATTTCAAAACGGAACAAAACTTTCAGATGAAAAACAAAAAGACGCAGGTTGCACACTTGTATTCCAGTATTTCATATGACACCAATCAGCCTAGTGGGAACTCGAGAGCCCAGAATAACACTACCTTTGCATTTCGGAGGAAGGACCAGCAACCAATTAGAGCGACAAAACATGTCAGTAAGCAGAGTGACAGACAACCGTCTACAGCGGCAGCCATATTGGTTGTTAATGCTACTGCTTTAGAGCAGCTCCCACTGATCCCTCATCTCTCATATCAAACTCACAGCACTTTAAATAAAGGTTTGTGATTAACACCTGCAGCTGCCAGAGCAAATCAACAAGCTCATTAATTGGTTTGGTGTCCAGGTCGAGGTTTGTTTAATGTGGGGATGTGAGTGACAACTTTAATCTGATTCACGGTTACAAGCCTGAAAAACGATACGGATTGAATGACTCACACAAGAGAAGGCTGTGAGCCACCTTCCTGTTTTTGTGAATTTCAAATAAGTATCAATATTACATGCATCATCCCTTTATGGGAAATGAGAATTTATCGTGAGCTACAGCTCCTTAGCTGCTCACAGCTTCAAAAAGGTAACGCTCCTGGTTTACACAGCTAGATTTCTGCCAACCCTTCATAAACTTGATGAAAGCACAAGCCTCTTGCTTTGTGTGTTGGCTGTAAAGCTCTGTCAGTATTGCAGCTAATTGGAACCTAATATTTGGATCCTTCCGCAGTCACAAGGTATGGATTTTAATAAGGTTATCATCACTCTCTGTTTGTTCTTAGATAGAAGTTGGAACAGCCTCCACGAGGAAAAACAGAGGGTGTTTGGGCCTAAAGTTTGGAATCAATTATCTGTTAAAATAACTGCGCCGTGGGTTGTTTTCTTAGCAAACAGACTTGTGCGTGGTTGCATAATCAGGCTGCAGTTGTGTTTTCTTTTTGAATATGCAAGTTTTGCACTGTGCGTGCTTACCTCTCCGCTTCCTTGCTCTTTCCGTCTTCTACTCCATCGATCACCGTTTTGCATCTGCACACACATGACGCACACCTGCACAAAAAAACCCAGTCAGGTTGACAACTTCAAAAACTAGACTGACCCTCCTGTCTCTGCACTACACACGGCTCCCTTCACACAATATTTCACAAAGGAACTGCTCCACTGCTCTTTTGGCTGAAATCCCTATCAAAATACAAGTGTTTAGATTTTTTTTCTGATGACTGATGTACAAACATATATGCAATAGATCACAATTATGACAATAGATATGGATAAATATGCATTAAATTATTAATTATATTTACTTACAACTATTTACATTTTGAGATATATGTAATATTTTCGATGATCTGTATAAGTCCGGTGGGACTAGTGGGATGATGCATTTGAATGATGACTGAAGTCAGCTTCACACTCCTTCCTGATACTCCCTTCTACCTAGCGCATAACCGGCTTTATAATATTTAAGAGTGAACCACGCTGTGGCAGGTCAGCACAGGAGTCTGTCAATATCACTGCTGTCCGCTGGTGCCTCACTAAAACAGAACAATCCCATCATCTCTTACCCAGGAACACAGCTGCCCTTCATGCACTTTCTACCCAATTCTGTCTCCTTAAAATCACTTTTGATTAGAGTTGATGCAACCACAACATTAACTTTTTTGACACATTTACTGCAAATGCAATAAACAAACTAGCATAAAGACAGGGTTGCTCCATCCGTATATACAGGATTGTGTACCTTTTTTTAAAAATAATCCAATCAACCACAGCCTGACACTTCAGCTAATGTAAGCCCTGCTGGAGGACACAGAGAAATCACTGCATGACTCACAGCCTGCGGTGGAACAGCCAGATTCTTCGCTGTGCTAAAAGTGGAAACACCTTTATGAAACATAACCGGCACAATCCTGCACTCAGTCACATGCGGTCAGAACAATCACGGCGTTTGTGCTGAAATGAATGGCAGCATCGAAAAGTGAGAGTGCTTTCTGTGCTACATGTTTCCTCAGACAGACACTGCTGCACGGATGGCTGACCTCGGAGACCACTGACTGGCTCGCCGAGCTTCACTGGTCGCAGCTGCTATGATGGCCAAAAGCCCCGAGGTGAAGCTGGCTGTCTTTGGCAGAGCCGGCGTGGGCAAGTCAGGTAAACTACTGTCTATACACACATCTATCTGTCTGTCTGTCTGTCTGTCTGTCTGTCTGTCTGTCTGTCTGTCTGTCTGTCTGTCTGTCTGTGTGTGTGTGTGTGTGTGTGTGTGTGTGTGTGCGCGTGTGTGTGTGTGTGTGTATGTTTATTTATATAATTCAAGTTCATAGAATTAATTTTTTCCTCCGTTATCAACAGAATGTCTTCCCGTCCTAACTGTAGAGCTCAGATTCATTTTTAATTCATTTCCTGGGAACTGTAGGACTTGACTCCTGTGTATCTCAAATCTTCAGGCTGTTTGTGTTTTTATTTCTTTCTGCCTCATTCATCACATCTCTGCGCATGTCATCATGACCTCTGCTTTTTCATGTTTTTCTCCATCGTCTCATTTCTCATACTTTATCTCATTTGTACTCTTTCCCAGTTCGCGTGAGTAGTCGACATTACAGTAGGAGGTTGTTTTTGGTCTGGCGTAGGTACCTTTACTCCCACAGATATGTCTATTGACTCATTACCATTTGGTTTCAAAATTCCTGTGTAAGCAGCAGCAGCAGCAGCAACAGCAGCTTAGCCGCAGCTGGGGCCCTGTATGTTTTCTCCAGTAGCTAAGACAATAACACAGACCATATGTTTTCCGCCGGCTGAAAATCAAGATGTATTGCTTCTGTGTTGCAATCAGCTGTTCAAAAACATGCTTGGGGATTTCATCTATGCTGGAGCAGGCCATTAAAATGCCTGAGGAGGTCATCTCAAGTGCTGTTCTGCAAAGTGTAGTGACAGAGGAGTTCATAACCTTCAGCTGAAAGGCGTGCGGTTGTAAAACATGGCAGTGAGTTTGACAGGGTCTGACACTGAAACGTTGTTTGGGAGACAGAGACCTTGAAGATGCAATCTGCAGCTTTCCACCGTGAACTAAGAAGCGTGCTGTTAGACCTACCTACCTCCTCTTTACTTAGAAGAGTACAAACAACCCCCTCAAACCTGGCAGTTATCTTGATGAACCGTCATCTGCCCTGTCAGTGTTGACACATGCTGACTCCCTGCTCTGTAGCCAGCCCCATGTCCTCATTTAAAATAATAGAAAAGGTTGATCAGGTTATCTGTCAGTGCTTATCTCGACAATGGGGCTTTACTGAATTGATTGAATTAAAAAGAACTCATCTTACACAACAGCAGTAGAATTCTTACCCAAAACAATGACAGCTGATATGAAGCAAACATAAAGCACAGATAGATAACCAGTGAGAGAGCTGCATGTTTAAAGCCAGGGACTGATATGGCCCAATCTGTCATCTCAGCACGTTGTACTTTACTTCATTTATCAGTTACATAGCTACATCACACAATCCCCTGTGAAAAGTCAAAATGTCATTTATTTTGATGAGCTAACAGATTTCAACCTCATTTCAGCAAAGCAATACAAATGTCTTAATCCAGCAGACAATGCGATGTAAAACTAAAAGTGACTGCATCCCAATGTAAAACTAAAACTGACTGCATCCCAATTCAGGAAAATTTGATTTTCGTATGCAGCTTTTTTTCTGTTCTACACTTGCAGTTGTTTTCAACAACTGAGAAAATAGCACTGGTGTCATTATTAGTCTTGAACAGCCCCTATCAATCAAAGCTATCATCTGTTGATAGCTTGGACAATATTTATGTTCTCAATCAACAAATTTTCCTGTTTTACTTAGGTTCAGTGGATTTGTTTTTGATACTGATCATTCACAGCCAGAAGCTGTTCTGTTCCCACTGCTGACTGGAACAGAAATGAGCAGCAGCGGTCCTGCTGTGTGTCTTGGCGTCTTTGAGGGGTAGCTGGCCTCTTTGTAACGGCCTGGCCCGGACTCCTGTAGGGAGAGATTCAGCACCGACAGAGCAGTGTATTAATCTGAGTGTTGCTGTTCTGGCACTATGAGCCCTTTTGGTTTATTGACTCAGGTAAGGGAAATAAGATAAATTTGTCCAATTTACTGTATCTCCAACTTGACCCCCACGCCGATACACACACACACACACACACACGCACGCACACACACACACACACACACACACACACACACACACACACACACACACACACACACACACACACACACACACAGAGTAATCATTGGCAATATATTTATATCAGCCATATCAGAAAAGGAGAAAAAAAACATATAAACCTTTATGAAGCATGGTAGTATGTGTAGTATATACTGTATGTCATCAGAGCTGCAGTGAAATAACATGGCTTCAACCCTACCTGGATTTTGACTGCTGTGCTTCAGTCTAATGGCTCTCGTCACTGTTATTTGGCATTTTTCTTTATTTATGGAAAAAAACACTATTCACCAAGAACCATGATTAACCATGATTAATTAATTTATAAGCTTAAAAACACAATTAAAAAATAATTTAAGACCCCCGCCAAGATTAAATATATAATGGGAGTAAATACTTAAATAACATTCAACAGGGGGACACAAATACATGTGACACATACATACACACATATATATATACACACACACACATATATATATATATATGCTAACTGCTAACATATCACATCACAGTAGTGAAGTATCATCATATGACAGGAGATGAGTTGACATATAACGTCAGAGAAACTTAACTTCTTCCCAAAATATAGTGTAGTGTAGAAAAGATTTGTCATTTTTTAAATCCACTTCTTTAATGTAGGTATGGTTGTTGAATGCATTAAGCACCAATGCTCTAATCAGTGCGTCTATGGTAGATTTGACTCTGTGTTCAGATGAGGGCTGTGTCATTAAGTGACTTTAAGTGCTAATAAGTCTTAAGACTCTATTCTTTTATACTGTATTTGTTTTCTGTACATAATTCAGAGCTCATTCCATATTACTATGTGGGTGAAAAGTCAAATAGGCCTTCACAACAGCATAATCAGAGCCAGGTGTGTACAAGAACATCATGTTGTGAAACTAAACAGGATTTTTGTATGGGATGAGTGATGGTGCTCTGGTGGGGGGTGTAACAGAACAGGGCTCAGACTACTGATAAAATAATAACCTTGTATTTGATGTTGCGGAAAGCCATGGATGTCTTTTATCTTTTTCACAGACAAGGTAAGAAAAATGCTACGGTGTAATATTTTCAGGATTGGATGGGAAGGGAATTTTTTTAGGATGAGGAAAGACACAGATTTATATTTTGTTTCTTGTGTGCTAGATCAGTATTCTTTACATAAACTTATCTGTGATGTGCAGACTTTAACAGAGACAAGTGGATGATGAAGCACCGTCCTTCCCTTTGTTTAAATTAATCATGAGAAACAGATTTTTTTTCCAAGGTAGAGATAAAAATCCAGATACACACTTGAGATGAATGAGGACTTTAAAATAGATTTGAATGCTGAAATGTGACTGAGATAATCAGTTGTATCTTTTTCTTCTGGTGATTCACTCAGCTGCTTGAGGACAGCATGGGCGGACAGCCGTCTTAGATTGAATCTTGAAAATGAGCACGAGTAGATAAAATGTCAGCTCACTGCAGTTTGACCAGTTTACCCAGGCAACTGCAACATTGAAGGTAAAGCTGCATTATTCTATGTTCAAACTTAGTTCTTCACCGGGCATAAGCATTTATTGTTTACGACAGAACAAATGCCTAAAATACATCTATTGATTTCAACTAAGGACACATGGCTTCCTGGATGCAGTTAGTCCCTGTGGTCGTGCAGCTAAAAACCTCTGAGTCTCATTAAAGTGTTAGAATAGAGCAGCATGCCAGCACTCTGCCAGCCTTTCTCCATCCATTGACATTACCTGCTCCCCCGTGTGTCCCTTTGTCCTCAATAGGGCACAAGGTGTCTCTGCCATTCGTGGTATCTGCTGACCTCTCTGACAGCCATCTACCTGCTTCAATGTTCAGACTCTCGCCTGCGTTTCTATTCACTAATGCCCCTATCTCAGCTATTATTGGGTCCTGGCTGAAAGGATATTTCACAAGTCAAGTTTCACCTAGGCAATATTTCATGCCTGATGTCAGTATGAATATGAACCACCCAATAAATTTGCTGTCTCTCAATGCATGCAGTGGACCCACAAAACCTGACTGTATCACTGTAAGGTGGCCTTTTTCTTTTTTGGCGTTTGTGGAGTTATTTTTAGAGCACACTGCCAACCCTCCACAGCCTCCACATATTGTCCACAATCCACATGTGCATCGATCGTGAGAAATCACTCATTTTCCCTCTTTGCTTTTAACAACCATACTCTCAGGAGAGTAACGACACTTAAAAGTTTCACAACGGATCCATTAGGAATTTCCTTTTCTTTGCCTTCACCTGCTCATTAGGTGAAGGTCTGATTAATGTTTAATACTCTGGGCCACTCTCAGTAATACTGTATGTGATTTATTGACTTTCATAAATGTTTCCTCTCTTCTGTTTCCTTGTTATTTATCTCCAAATTTCAACTACAAGCTTCATTCTGAATACAATATTTCCTGCTTTCTGGACATTAATAAAAACATTTAAACATCCAAGTCCATCAATAACCAGTAAGAAATGGCCTGTATAAACAGTAAAGCCTGAGAGAAACTCAAATACCTTGTAAGACAGACATGCAAGCAGTTTTGATGCCTACATTCTAGGTGTTGTAGGAAAATATTCCAATTCTGATGACAGCACTTCATAATATTTTGACTCTATGAAAAAGTAACACGACTAACAACATTTTAACAGCAGTAAGATGTATTCTTGGTGCACTGCACTCGGACACTTTAGTGAACACAGGTCCCCATTCCTAAACATTTTCTCTGCCGCTCTTTGTACACGTCTGAGAACCTTTCCAGAAGGTGTGGTTGTGTATCTCAGCCCTCATCTGCCTCACACATGGCTCTTTATGAAGAG
Source organism: Trinectes maculatus (assembly GCA_016785345.1). Classification (NCBI taxonomy): domain Eukaryota; kingdom Metazoa; phylum Chordata; class Actinopteri; order Pleuronectiformes; family Achiridae; genus Trinectes; species Trinectes maculatus. The sequence continues at coordinate 65,665 of JAFBJQ010007965.1, read as the reverse complement.
TGCTGTGGTGCTATTGTTAGACTTAATTAAAGGGACGAATGCAGTGTCTGAATCCTCCTGCCCTTCCCGTCCCCACAACTACAAGCTTCTGTCCTTTTGCATCTTCAGCGATGTGAAATCAAAGCCTCTCTAGTGTCCCATTTTAGAAAGCCACAGGGCTCTGAGGAAAATGCCCCCCCCACTCCCACCCCACTCCACCCCTCTGCCATTGTGTTGCATGGAGATTGTCCAAACTGAAGTGCATGGGAGTTTGTCTGACCTTTACTGTCATTCAAAGTGAACTGGATACATACTGTGTTATATACTTGGTGTGTGTGTTCAAACAATGGGAGATCCGCCTCCACAGGGCAAAGGAAAAGTGTACTTAAATATAAGGTGTTTAAAAAAGTTTCAGCTTTATAGTGTATGACGCAGACTGGTGGACAAACAACTGGGAGTTTGAAGTGAGTGAATCAGCTAAGCAAAAATCTTAGTTTTTTTTTACTGAGGAGGCGTTTTTTTGTATTATTATGCCTAAACTCTGTTATGACTCTACCAACAACCACGCACCAGCAGACAACAGTAACATTTCCCGATATGTAATCTTAAAAACATCTTACAAACATTAGCAGCTCATCTATTGACAGAACTCGGGTAACAAATTCCTCAGCACGAGGAAAAAGAATCAGTAGGTCGGGACAGTAAAACACTGCAATGCCTGATGGTTTAATTGTGATTGGATTTATTGTTTTAAGAACCTGGCTTGAGGCATAAAACCAATCTTGCTTCCAAAATGAGATTGTGTGATGCAGGGAGTGTGTTTACGACACAACGGATTTAAATTTTAGGCGTTCTGCCATAATCAGACTGGAGGCTGCGCACACTGATAATAAAAAAGAAGTCTTCATTTGAATGCTGGTGTAAGGCTGGGCAACATTGGATTTATAAGTCAAGTAATTCAGTTTGTATTTTGGACAAACTGCAGTATTTAATGTGAAAAGCAAAGTAGATTGTTGACCATTGACGACTTGCTAAGCCCCTAAGCCCCGTATATTGCCGTTGGTTCTCCAATGGCACATATTTGGTTAATGATGACTATACAGGTATATTTACCAATCACATTTTTTACATTTTTAAATGTACCCAAATACTACAGACAAAACCTCAAATTACTAGCAGGCAGGTTTAATTTTTTGTGATTTGAGATTGCTATTGCTATTCAAGAAAAAAAGTGTTAGTAAACACTGATCTTAATGGAAATGGTGAATATATACCGGTAGATACTATAGAGTGTTTTGCAATTGCTCAGATCTTTTTATTGAGGCATAAAAGTTTTGTTAATGTTTGTTTTTGCTTCTCATTCAAAACCACTATTTGGCTCAAGCAGAGTTTCCCTGATCGCTCTGATTGGCCCAGACACTGACGTCATACGCTTTGAGCGAGATGACATGTTTACTGGTGCCTGGTGTGTTATTGTTACTTTGCTCATGTTAGATTTCCCACATCCCTTCTTGTTGTTTATTGGTTAAAATCTAGATTAAATATAAATGGAGCCTGATTGGTGGGATGCAATCTGGGATCTGTAAAAGGGACAAAGATGATAAGATGTCTGACTCTCATTTAGAGACTGAATGTTTCCCTTGGGAATTTTGAAACTCCCAATAGTCCCTATTCCACAGAGATACATACATATATCACCTTCTGAGAGAACGTCATTTTTGTCTATCGAGCATTTCCAGAGAGACTCTAGCTATGTTGGTAGTCTGCGATGCAGACATGCCCCAGGGAGAGATTAGTGGTGAAAGGAACTCTGGGAAAGCTCTGAAAAAGAAGCTTGACCTCCTGCTCAGGAAGTGGTTTGGGCGCTTTTGATGCTAATTTGTTTGCCTGCTTCCATCAACAGGACCATCACTTCACGTGTCGAAAGAAACAATCCGAAATGTAACAGAAAAAAAATAACCTAAACATGGGATTTCATAGCAAAACAATGGGGCTAGGCTGCACATGTGTCTGAAACAGATAAAGTATATTTCCATGTAGTTCTGTGTATCTGACAAGAACTAATGGGGGAAAAAAGGATAATGCATCTGTTTCTGCCAGTGTTTCAACAGATTTATCCTAGGCTTTGTACCTGTCACAGTAATAAAAAGTTAAATTAATCTCTGTGAACTCTCTGTGAACAACTTTTAACAAGTGCAAATAAACTCTTCTTGTGTCTGTCCTTTGGTCAACATTATGTCGAGTCCGAAGTTATTCTCCAGTGGAAGTGATTGACTCCCTGTGGAAGATCTGAAGCTCAACAGATGTTCACAATTAATGCCTGAGTATTGACTAAATTATTTCTTCAAAAGGTGCAGGATTAAAAAAATACCCTCGTTTTTTTCAGTCTCAATTTAAATGGTTAGGAGATGGACAGGAAAGCAAAAATCAATCAAAGCACAAAGCCATGGAATGCCTGCAGCAATACTATTTCATAGTCAACTACTTGACATAATTGACAACCAACTCTCGATTGTGTTCTGCAAGATGAGGTCCATATGATTGGCATCGATTTGATGGTGAAGGATTCCTCAAAATATCGTATATTTAAGGCCGTAGTCCTTTACAAGCAATTGGGGCCACGTTGTTTTTTTAATTGTAGCTTTCTGTCTGCCAACAAAACAGCAGGGCAGCAATGGTCCTCATTTCTTCTGACAGAAATGCAATAAAACCCCAGAAACCGCTTGTCTGGTTAATGATTCACCTCACTATTATTCACGTAAAACATGAGAAAAAACTGCATTTACAGCTAGAAACACACCAGGTCGGGTGACACCAATCAGCACACAAGCTCTCAGTGGATTTTTCACGATGTCGCTGAAGAGCTTATGCCACTTATTGTTTTTGATTCTTTGCATCCGTAATATTTCTTAGCACTCGTGCTGGATAGTTTTACTTTATTTATATAGTCACTTACACAATTTTCTCAATACTGCATAAATGTGTGCCAAGCGGCACATGTATTCATGCATAAATGTAAACATCAAAAAGCGCATTTTTCATCAATGTTACATTGTAAAGGCAGACAGCTATATATTAGCAAGATAAAATTTCATATCCATTATGAGCATTATTGTGGCATATTATTGAAATATGCTGAAACGTGTTCAGAAATTACTCATAACACACACTGAAATAATTTTATTGTTATTGATGTTTCCATTAATGCTGTTCTTTTTCTCGCACCTTGCAGCCTCAGTCTAACCTCCGGTGTTTTCAGCCGTACTGGCCTGTATGACATGACCTGACATGACATTAAACAATAGGTACAAAAAGCTGAACAACACTAGGAAAGCCCAACTTGCTACCAAGCATAGAGGTGCTGTGAGGAATCCATAGAGACTGTTCAATGATTAACACTGTGCCGGATCAGAACAGGGCGATGGGCGCCACTAACTGCTCTTGCTTTGTTTGCAATTAGTCCAACATTCTGCTGCTAATGTGATTAGGTCATTTCAGACAAAAGCGGCCATTGGCAAACACTTTCTGTGAATGATGCGTTTGACGTAAATCTGAGAACTTGGCACGACTCGATCCGCCCACTAACAGCAGTCCTGTGAAGTCTGGACTGCCTGACAAATATGGAAATAAAACGGATCTGTTTTTTGCTCAGACTTGAATTTTTGCTAGAGAATATCTAGTTGTGGAAAAGCGGTTTGCAGGTTGGGAATCAGAGAAACACAATAGCTTAGTTCTCAAAGGCAAAGGCCTGGATATATATGGTATGTGCTCAACCAGGTGAGCCACAGGTGTGCCCCTAATCAGATATTTGTGTATGGAACAAAACTTAATCACCGCTCTCCAAAGCAGTGATATGTACAACTGCGACAGGTGCAAAGAGGCTGCTGCTGCTTCTTCAGCCCTGTTATCAGCTTTCCTCTCACTCCACACATTCTGTGAATCGCCTGCCTTTGTAACCCTGCCCACTTACTGATACAGTCGAGACTATTTCTTGTGCAAACCTTTAGCGAATCTGGGCCACAATGTCCATATTGACGCACTTTGACAAAGGCGTCTTTCTTCCATGTGTACGTTTCTTTCCAGTGGCAGTGAAAAGCAGGAGATTCAGTTACCTCTAATGAGAAAAGAACTTCACACCCCATTGGTTGCTGCGTATACCTGGAATCCAGGCCACTGTAGCAGACACAGCTCGAAATAACCTCCGAGGGGGAATTCAGCACCACAGTAGCTGAGTAAATGTTCCCAGGGACGAAGTGCGTGTCAATCCAACTATTCAACAGCATGACAAATAATCTCCTGCTGTTCTGATTGCAGCACACTCAGGAGGAGGTCCTCTGCATGACACACTCTATCATTAAAAGTTTTAAGATAACTGTGAAATTACATTGATACACTATTCAACTCCAAAGCAAAGAAAGCAGAGTAAAGCTTTTTTCACAGCTACTCCATATACAATTGAATCATCAAACAAGGCCCCGCGCCAGACACTAGCAGACATAATTGGTTTTTCTTCCCATTATTTGTCATGGCTAATTATAAGCACATAAAGGGGGCTTGGAGAGAGCGAGGTGGATGTTTTTCTGCCAGTTCAGTAACACTGCTCTCTGTCATTCGCCATTGTCCACTCTCTATAGGTGGCAGCTCAGAAGGACATGAGGGCATATACACACACACACACACACACACACACACACACACACACACACACACACAGGGGGTCCTCGAGTTACGTCGGAGATCCGTTCCTGAGAATGTGTCGAAACCGAATTTCGACGTAAGTCGGACCATACATTCATTGTGCCATTGTGCATACATTGTGCCACCAGATGTCACTATAACACCACGCTAAAATAAGAGTTTATTATGGTGAATTGCCTTTTTTGTCCCTTTTGACACACCGTAGGAGTTGAGATCACGAGTGTAATGAGAATTTCCTTTAGATTTCTGTTATCAACCGTGTAGACCCTGTGTTGTGAATAAACGTACGGTATCGCATCTGTGTCCGTGTGCATCTCCTTACCGGCTGCCGCTGTTTATGTTGATGAGGGTAATCAACATAAACAAAGGTGCATGCTATTGCTTATTAATAAAAATATGTATACGTCTTTGTATATGTATATCCAATTCAGCATCTTTGCTTCTTCCCACCATTTATATTTGAAGTGATCTGAAAGACCACGCTAGCCTAATTACCTACTTGCTCTAGTTCTATATTTTGCATGGCATCAACATTTTCATCTTACCTTTGCGATGCAGTGAGTGTATTTTCCCAAAAATGCCAACTGTAACATCAAAATATGACCCTTAACTTTATATGGATAAACACATGCTTGTTTGCTTATGCCAATGATGATTTCTATTTGTCAATTTGTTTTGCATTGAAAAAAAGAGATATCTAATATTAACATTTCCTGGCACTTGTAAACAGCATTCCACTGTGATCCAATTAAACCACAAAGGATTGGACCCCTTTTCAGCCCCAGGAATTCACAGCAACGGGGAGTGTGCGTCATTGTTTTATATGAACACTGCAGCGTGTCGTTCTTAATTTGAGTTAATGGGGAGGCCTTATGCTGCTGAGACTTCCATTTCTCTTGGGGGAATGGGGGGGGGGCGCACATATTTCCAACAGGAACAGGAAACAAATTTTGTGCATCACAGTCTGATAAGCCACAATTCAATTTGGTCTTTTCCTGACAATCAGCACACAGGCAGGTTTGTAGCTCTGTGTGATGTCGGTCTAAATGAAGGAGCTCAACATTTCCGTGCAGCAGATGACTTGTTGATGGGAAGTCATTAAGGAAGTGAGTCACTGATGTTTTTTTTTATTGGTGATGAAGGCTAATGTAAAGGCCAATGTAAACAGCCTATGAGAGCAGCTGATGATGACTTTAGAGAGCCAATGTTTCATCCTGGAGGTTGTTTGAACTCTGGCTTAATGATGTGGAACTGTAAAAATAGGTATTAGCATTTAGATGAAAAGGCTACTGAAGTGAATTAGAGCCTATGGTCTCTTAGGAGCTAATCCACAATTCATTAGCCACTGAAGTAGGCATGTCAGTGAATGTGCATATTAGGACCATGGCAGGATATAATTAGCACTACTATTATTAATCTAAAGTCTTTCAGTATATTTTCAGGAACTGGAGACTCAAGATACAAGATGTAGATGAAAAATACATAAAATTCTCAGTAAATTTATTTTAATAATACAGGAAAACATGAGTTTTTCTTTTTTCATTTTCTGAACTTGGTTTTATCTGTTCTCTGCAGCTTTGGTGGTCAGATTTCTAACCAGACGCTTCATCTGGGAGTACGACCCAACACTTGGTAAGGCAACGAGATTCAGTCTTTTCTTTCATCATTACTGTGATCAGTGGTGGAGCCATTACTTAATTAACTAATAATTAATAATGAATGTTAGATTGAGTCATTTTCTTTCTGAAATTTTGGGGAGATACTGTTTTCTTACCAAGAGTTAGAGGAGAAGCTTGATAACACTTCTTGCAGCTTCAGCCTGTAAACAGTTATTAGTTAACTTAACATCTCGTTTCGGCACCCTGGGCTAAGGTTAATGTGACCCAAGTTTAGCGGGTAATTCACAACAGGGAAGGGACTCGACACAAGGAAATTGAAATTACACCAGCCTGGCATGGAGAATGTTTATGAGGCAGACCACAACAGACTCAAACACCAAACACAAAACTCATGTTAAACACTACAGAACAAATCTACAGATGAGAACTACAAATGTAAGTTAGTAAAAAAATTCGCATAAAAAAGCCCAGACCAGAGATTGTGTGAGGCTTTTGTCTGTGACACAACACATAGCAAAGTACAGATAATGTGGACTGCTACAACTTACCTAGGCAAACACAAGGCCCCTATTTACAATGAGAAAATTATAACATATAACGTGTTGAACTGTCATATGTAATAGCTGGATTTAAAATTATTAGATTCTGATCATATCCCACAGCGTCAATTGATATTTAAATGTTTAAATAACTGATGGCTCTTTAATATGGTATGTTTTTACTGTGTGCACCAGCATCATACAGCATATATGCTATAGACACTCTTGGAGCTGCACATATATTTTGAAACCAAGACATAAAAGGTAACTGCTTCCTTGGTTACCACAGATGTTTACATTACAATAAAGAAAGCGCAGGTTCATAATGGGAATAACAGCAGTGGGTCTCTGACCATTCACACTGTCTGGCTGAAATTACTCCTTAAGTGTCCGACGTTATTAAAACACATCATGCAGGTAGAAAGTTCACATTCAGTTCTTATAAATGAATAATGCTGGCTCCCCTTCATCTAATTCAGTAGGTGCTTCCTGTGTCTACAGCTACTTCTCTTTTCGATTATCTTACCACTATTCACATAAAAGGTCACCAACGAGCTCAGATGTTCTTTCCACAGTCACTGCTGTTCTCCGGTATGCTTGGGGACTGAGTGTTTTCCACGCAGGGCAGGGCAATCATATGCCATGGAGAGTTTTGTTATTATGAAATTCAATGCCAAACAACACCCAAGCCAGATTTAGCTGATTATCTAGCACACGTTCAGACGGCGAGGTGGTCCAGCTGCCAGTCCTTGCTCCAACATGCCCTGATTCTGCTCAAAAACGTGGTATCTCTTAGACCTATTAATGCAAGAACCGAAAACGCATCCGCTGCTCCAACAGTCCGACTCAGAACAAAGACCAACATGGACTCTCAGTTATGAATAAACAGAATAAAGTATGTAAACAATGAGATACGTCTTTGTTGAAATGCAGGGAAAATGGTACAGAATTCAGTTCTTTTAAAACAATCTCATTCTGTCTGAAAGAATCAGATTAAAGCAAAATTCATTAAGGATGAAACAGGAACTAGAATACATATATTTCCAATTTAACCAGATTGACCCGATTAATCAGCTGTTAGCCGCCAACCACTTAACAGGTATTAGACAACAGATAATACATTTGATTTTTGTTACTTGTTTGCGTGGAGAGTTTGTATTGCAGAATTGCCATTATAGTAAAAGCTAAATCTAATGTGGCCGTACAGTGATTATTTGAACTGTACCAACAACTAAAAGCTAAAGTCCGACTCTGTCAATACTGACTGTTACTGTACTGTTTAAATACCACTGAATCTAAAGCACTCATATCAGCTTGTCATCATAAACTCAACTGTGCTGTATATTGCAGCCCATGTGTGCAGTAACAGTATTTGTAGTATGATTATCAGTAAGATAAATTACTGCAGTTAAACTATTCTTTGGCAAGTGTCAAAGTATTTTTAGATATTAGACCAGCTGAAAGGTGTGTGCACAGACAACCGGCTCTTGTTTCTGACACTTGGAATCTGGAGCGATACTTTTCTTTTGTCTGAATTGTTTGCCAAACAGCCTTCAGGCAGTGTGGGCTTTGAATTATGAGGGATAAACTGCTTCCTGCCAGAAAAATAACCGCATTTGTTTATCTCCAAGACTTTTAGAAAGAATGGTACTTCTGATAAATCATCCTCAACCTGCCCCCTTTCAGTGCATTAAGCACCAAGCACACAAAGGGGTGGACATAGACGGATTAGATGCTGTTTGCAGCTGACAGAGTGATGACTCCTGAAATAGGCTGTCCCATGAGTCTGAGTGTCAAGACTCTGGTTCTCCTCCTCAGAGATGCTTCTTATGCCTCCAGACAAACAGCTATAAATCTCCATGTTCCATCCGCCTCTGGCTCTGTGTGACATTTCATTTACATCACAGGATGCAGTTCATGCAGGAAGAGAGCACACACCTGGGACACGGTCGGGCAGACATGCAGGGACTGGAGCGACAGAGAGGCTTCAGACATGCCATTTGAAACCCTCTTTTGAACTGACATGACATCAAATAAAATAAACACTTAATTCGTCACAACTCATGTTGCCTCCAGTGGGTAGCGCAAAACCTGAGAATGTACTTTCATTACATTAGCTTACATATGACAGAAACAAGACAGTACCTGACTAGTCAGCCGGACAGCCAGGTGAACTGATCTAATCATACAATCAGACAGATCGGTGAGTAAAGTAGAGATCGGTCTCTTCAGTATCCAAGTTTGCACTCAAACATTCAACATCATCATGCTGCTATGTTATGAGATATTAAATGTCATAAAAAAGTAGCATTATTAAGAGAGAACGGGGAAATGAGAACTGGGACGGAGTGTTTTCTGAACTAGCATCCTCCGCCGCATACATTTTCAAAATGAACAGAAAAGGCTCAGTGCTGGGAGGAACAAGATATATTCAAAGTTATTAAATATGCTTGTAAACAGGGGACCCTTTTCCAAATACCTTCACCTCACAAAGGAACCATGCATCCACAGATGGCAGCAGGACAGACAGGACATGACTCAAGCTGAGAGCAACTGTAAGACTGCGGTCACTAACACAAAATGCTTTGTTGAAGCGCTGCCTAAAACCCTGTGGCAAAATCATGCAAAAACCCTTCCTTATATGAAGGCTTTAGGGGGTGTCAGTGCTTCCTGTGAAATATGTTTACACAGATGGGATTTTTTACAAGGGAGCAATTCAGGGGGATAACTCCTGTGCTGTCCAGGGTGGAATGAAAGGTCATGGTTGTAGTTCACACCTGTTTTTCTGTATGGAAAAGAAAACCTAATCCTGTTTTTAGGGACAGCTAGACGTGGCGCTAAGGTTGTTCTAGATCATTGCAGGAGTTCTCCCACAAACAGGGAGGATCCAGCAACCTGATGCTGTCTGCACAGGACATGCTCAGAATCTCTATCAAAAATAGCAAAGCCACATTTTTATTTTAAAGTCTCGCATGGTAAGAAAGGAAGCACAATTACTGGTGCACTGTCAGGTGGAGTCGGACGTGACTAATATCAAATGATGATTCACACTGGATTGAATTTCTAAAAACTGAATTAACCCTTTGTTGTCCTTTGTGTCCTACAGAATCCACATATCGGCATCAAGCAAACATTGATGATGAGGTTGTTACCATGGAGATCCTAGACACGGCAGGGCAGGTGAGAGAAATTAATCCCACACTGTGATGCAAACATTTGATAGTGAAAACCCCATGCCATTAAACTGACAATCTGCATTTGCAATGTGGAGAAATTAGCATTGCACATAGAGCTGCAAAAACAAGATGGCTTATTTCTAATGCAGTCCAACTTCAGTATACTCCGGTATCAGCTTCTCCTTGTTGCCTCAAGTGAATCTATTTGACATTTACTCTGGGAAAACAGTTGTGATAAGAGCTGGAGGAGTGGATGTGAGACCGCAAGGCACATAAAGATGGTCATTTCCTGCTGGCTGACAGAAACATAACGTTGAGGGAGCGCTTTACACTGATCCCCCAGCTGAGGATTAATATGTTGTTGAGGAGCGTAGGTGTTCTGCTGGCAGCAGATTTCCCCTACAACACTTCAGCCAAATTATCTCGCTCTGTCACACTACTGTCTATTTTCAGTGGCCATTAGGATGAGGTCTGAATGTTTGTAGACACGGCCGTGGTGGAAGTCAGACTGGACTCTGACTTTATCAAAGCATGGTGCTCACCCTAATTTGTGGCTCATAAATTCCAGGTTCAAATTCTGGTCAGCTTCACAAATGTCAAATGTCCTCCGGGGGAATGATGTACTTTCAAGATGTATTTTCACAAACGAGACCACAATCCACGTGTCTCCATCTAGCCATACTACATGCAACCAACCAGCAAAACAAATGATGCAAAAACTGAAACAGATGCAGAAAATCTGGATCTGTCCAACCAATGTCACAATTCTGACCCAGAGTTACCACACTTCTACATGTTAACCTGCCATGAAACCAAAAAAATTTGTAGAGACACAGGAATGTGAATTTGGTTACCTCATACAGAGCCAAACTAGACGATTCCCCTTCATGCTAAACTCACCAGGTGTAGCTTAATACATTTGTATGGATGTATGTAAGGCGACCTTCTCAAATAATTATCTGCAAGAATGCAAATGCAACAATTTCCCCAAATTTCCCTGTGCTTTGAAGAGGAATCTTCAGATCTTGAGTTACAGTTAAGAGTTAAGCAAGAACTTCTTTTTCTGTCCTGACTTCAGGAGGACATCCAGCAGAAGGAAGGTCACATGCGTTGGGGTGACGGATTTGTCATTGTGTATGACATCACAGACCGGGGAAGCTTTGAGGAGGTGGCACCACTCAGGAGTCTTCTAGAGGAAGTGAAAAAGCCAAAGAACGTCCCTCTGGTCCTGGTGGGCAACAAGTCAGACCTGGATCACGTCAGACAGGTTGGCACAGAGGAGGGCGAGCGGCTGGCAGCAGAAATGGCATGTGCCTTCTATGAATGTTCAGCGTGTGCCGATGAGGGTGGTGCAGTGGCTGAGGCTTTCCACGAGCTCTGCCGCGAGGTGAGGCGCCGCAAGGCCGTGCAGGGCAAGGCCAGACGCCGCAGCTCCACCACACATGTCAAACAGGCCATCAACAAGATGCTGACCAAGATCAGCAGCTAAGAAAGACCATCATCTGACGATCAATCGAAGAAAGAAAAATGCAGATTTCTCACATGGAAATGTTCCAACCTCTTATTGGGTTCAAAATGAAAGAAATGTGACTTTCATATCAAACAATCCCAAGTGGAAAGCCTTCAGTGGTAAACATTGTTGTTGGGTCTATTTCTTGTTCCATTTAAGCAAAATAATCCTGGAACTGGTGAGGCATCTGATGTTTTGCTTTGAATCACTTATATGACAAGTTTCCCAACTATTTCCTGTCATTTAACTCTTTATCAATAAAAAGGCCAGAGGCTCATCTGAAAATCCTGCATGCAAGCATTTCTTTAAGCATGCAAATAAATCAAGCCTCTTCTCATGAAAAAATTAGACTCATATGATACTTATAGTTACCTCTTTGTATTTTGTCTGTAAGAGGACATAGTGATGTGCTTTGGTCCGTGTGTTTAACTGTTCTGTCGGCATTAAAATAAGAACAGAGAAAAGTATATCCGTTGTTCTTCACCCAAGTCAGTACGGTACTGAATAACCACCAGAGGTACTGACCCCTGTCCTGATACAAACGCTGTTACAAAGTCAACCGTCTTCTGTTGACATGAATTGTTCCGCAGTGGAATGTCGATGCCTGTGTGTGCCCTGAACCTGTAAACTCAAGATTTTTTTCACTCAAAGAACCGAAAAGCCAGGTTTAGAACACGTCAAGGCTAATGAGAGAACATTACGTCTAAACCTACGAAAAGAAGCAGTCACCATTTGTCCAAACATGCCACATTCCAGGGATGATCTGCACGGCTGCTACCTTAATTCTGTAAACTACAGAATGTATGATATAGTATATTTTGCCTTAAGCACTGCCGTTTCTTAGGTGTGTACAAAACCCAAAGAAATCTACAGAGAGTGATAGTGTTGAAATTAAATAATAATGTATCTTAAGGTTCTCATGTATGTGACCTGTCTCCGAACAAAACAACCAGCTGTACACTTGCAATTAAAACACGAGAAGCATCCCAGGCGTTTCTTAATTGAGTCCATATGTTGTGGCTGACGTCAACATAAATGTGACTTTTAAGGGCCACTTCAGTCAGATGGTTAAAATGTCACATTAACACAGTGACACCCTGTATCTTAACCATACGCTGTAAATACAAAGTAGCTTTAAATTAAATCCCGAAACTCATTTGCAACCAAGAGTTAAGCCACAGGGAAATACAGGGAACAACAGCAGAACATCATCTAAAACAAACTGGCAGTATCATTGCCAACGAGCGCAGTCATCTGGCTGCTGGATCTCAGAACTCATTTAGCATTTAGTAATCTTGCTCCGATGAGTTGAATCACTCCACCCACCCCCGATCTCCCAGAAAAGACATTCAAAGTTGAACAGAAAAGGTTGTTGATGTTTCAGTGTATTGTAATAATAATGTTCTCTTGCAGTCTTTTGTTGTTGAATATGAAGCATTTTGCAGCCTGATCAAACCAAACAACCCGAAAAGTAAACAGTAAAATTCTAAATCACAAGTAAGAGTCCTTGTGTCTCTCTTTTTTCATGTCATGGCCTGCAGCTCATTATTTCAGTCAGTACTTCTTGGGAAGTATAAATATAAAATATTACACATAATTTAAATAAAAAGAAAAACAAAATGATGAATTAACAAAAGCCCCAAAATTTTAATCGAATATAGATAATCTCCCTTCCTTTCACATACAGTGGCCAAGAAAAGCAAAGCTACGAGCGACTCAGTTCTGCCAGTATATAGAATTAAAAAAGAAATCCTCCCACTAAATACGCCCTGTTATTTGACACAGACAGAAACAGCCGAGTAAAACAAGGAATGGCTTCCTTTAGTTTGGGTGAAGCGAGGAGTGGCTCAGCTATCTGGCCGTTAATTACTAGAGGCAAAAATCCCATAATAACCAGGGTAAGGAGGCACAGTGCTCCTCCTCTAAACACAGAAAAAAAAAATCAGTCATTGAGTTTGTGAAGGTAGTTTTGGACTGTAAAAAAGAGGCAGAGTGGGTGGCAGGCCACTGCAGGTTTGATCATCATTTACTGTTATATGGGTCAAACTGGAGCATGGAGATTTAGTGTGAACTGTGCAGCCACACAGCTGAGAGCACACAAGACATATTCAGAAACTTATGGACTAACAATGTCTGCAAACATAGATAATGTGATATAGCTTAGTGACAGAGACAGAGTCTCAGTTAAGAGTTCAGCCGGAAGATACAAACATAAACAGAAGCATGGACCATGGTTACTGAGTAGATGAATAAAATATTTTAAAAAATAATGCAGAGGATAGATAAATTCAAGCACTTTCCATTTATAAAATATAAACCTATCTGAACTCGATTCAGACCTTGATTTGTTTGTTCTTTCGCTCTTTGGTAATATTCACATATTAAGTCCAGAACTTTTTTTGCAAATATTTGCCAACACTTCAGTTATGAAAGAGGTTCGCTGAAATAGCAGCTGAAAAGTCGATTAATGAGAGGTTGACGGGACCCAAACAGTAAAGCCTTGTGTTGCAAAACCAAATTATGAAATGAAAGATAATAAAATGCTGAGTGCAGCATGGGTGAAAGTGCAGAAAGCGGTGACAGTTCTTGGGTTCTTCACAACAAACAGCCCTAATCACAAATACTTTGTCTAAATTACCATCATAATTCATCAGTTACATAATATTCTACCAGCACAGGGATGATGAATGAATACAACACTACACTGCTCTCTCTCCACCATTGGAGACTGAAGTGTTTTGGACACCCCAGGGAGGAAGGGGGTAATGGTTGAATCAGAGTGTGTCCTCTGCCCAATTTTTCCATCCTGCTATGATAGTGGGGTCAGGTGTTCTAGAGACTGTAGGCGCACTCGTAAATTTAAATCATTCTGAAGAGACACACGTGTTGGAGAAAGAGACTGAGAAAATCGCTGTGGGGTAACTGGTCTCATCGCCATCGATGCTTGTGACGCAGGCACCATGTGGGGGCTAAGATCTGTGACTGCAACTTTCTGAGAGTTGACACACATCTCATCCCTCACATCAATCAATGGACAGCGAGGGGGAGGTTGATGCAGTGAAAACAAGTGTACTAAGAGTCGAAACAGTAAGAGTAGAAAATAAATCGTGAACAGATTAAAGGATGAGAAATTCACAACATGAATGCCATCCCTGGAGAAACTTAATCGCAGTCCGGTACAAAAACATGTCCCTCCTGGCTGTGACATAGAACTGTGATCCTCTGTGGTTCAGACATCTAATATGGGGGAAAGCCCTGCTGCCTCTGGGCTGGTGACATGCTCCAGATCTCATACATTCAAGCTACGTGTCATATATACACACACAAAGATATACTCAAGCATGCACTATACAAGCTGTGTAAACAAAGTGTGTATGCATGGTCTACAAAAATACCAAAAATATACGTTAAGCTATTAAATTACTCTGTACACATTAATCACTAAACCAGTGACATTGTTTTCACGTCTCAGCTGTCAGCACTGGCCAAAAACAGATTGGAACTGTCTAATCCCACATGTGGCATCTTTTGTATTCAAGACAAGCATATGTAGCAAACAATATACTGTATATTAACAGTCAAACAAGGAGGTAGCACTTGAATTTGCAGAGTTTCCTGACCATACAGCAACTAGTTTAACCTCTGTGACTGCAGTAACACACTAACACACAATCCACACAAAACATAATTCTTGAATGCAGCCAAAGTTTACAAGGTAGCCGAGAACACACAAACACTAACTAAGCATGGCATCTATGTTACTACCAGGACGTGTCAGAAGTTTGGCAGAGATAAGCAGTGAGCTATGTCTCAACCATATCCCAGAAAACTGAATGTAAACACCAAACCAGCCACCCATCAACGTTCTAGTTAACAGCAAACAACCAAATGTCAAAATAACCTAGCGTAAATATAGAAGTAAACTCACGTCGTTCAAATTACCGTAGCAAGATGTTAGGTTATATGTGTTAACACAGCCACAGCAGAGTAATATAATTTACAACACAACTCTAAATACGGTAATTACGGTAATTGAGTAAAAACTGAAATTAATCACAAGCAGAAGTTTAAATGCCTGTTGAGTTATTTATTCATCTTTAACTTGAGTTAAGTTTGTTTTTTATCTCAGCCTTTATATGCAGTGTTATTGTGTGGGTGTGTGTCTGTCATGTGAATTTTCATGTCAGTAACGTGATTGTAAATAAAAAGGTCAACACTCACATTTCCCTGGACACACTCAAACTCAAAGCATCAGTCCGCCTCGGCTTCCGTTCGCGTGGCAGCAACCGCGTGACAGCACCCTAAGCACCTGCAAACAAACCCATACACGCTGTCAACCCCTTTACTTCTTTTTAAATAAACATATCCATATGAATATACGTAATACATATTGACCATACTCCAACTAACCACTTTCAATGTCAGTCTCTTCTCAGCCCAGCTGGTGATGACGATAGTAAAAGCTAACAAGCTAGTAAACGCTCCTTATGGCGTATTTGACACTGTTACAAAACGGAACAAATCTTCATAGTAAATGAATCAAGTGTCAAACACAACTTAAAACGCTTCTGCATAAATTGGTCAAATTTAACTTTCCCCCCCATCGATAACACTTGCACGTCCTCCTAAGATCAGCTCTTCCGTACTCGTCACTGATTGGCCACATCAAGACGCACACCTGGCGACCAATCAACAAAACGGAAACAGAGAGCGAGAAGTTCAAGTGCTGCTCTTAATAGAGGAAATTTCTGTTGCTTCATTAAACCACTGGTTTCATTGTATGATTGCAAATGTAAAGATTTAAACTTAGTATTTTCTTATTCATAAGTGTTAAATTAGATTAGATTTGACCAGATAAAACTAGATAGAACTTTACTGATCCCCTTGGGAGGACTCCCTCTGGGAAATTAAAATTAAGTGTGTAGTTGACCTATTATTCACCTTTAACCTTGACCAAGTTCTTATCAAGCTTTGAACCTAACATGAATTAGTGTGTGTGCTCAGCTGGAAGGAAAAACATTTCACAAAACAGGAGAGAGCACAATATTTCTGGAGGGAAACAAAAATCTCTGGAGTGGAAAATAATTCCCATGTCCATGCAAAGACTGATATACCCATACATCCTGTTTGGATATGCAATCACGGGGAAAATTAGCCCTACCACGATTTCAGCACATTCACATAAATAACCACAAGAGATCACTATGACTGACAGATGGGGTGAACATAAAAAAATACAGAAAAAGTTAATCTACTGTGGGGAAAAAGGAGATAAATCGATCAAAATGTGTTTACATTTTATGATCTCTTTATTAGCAGGCATATTTTGTGAGTCTCTTCATGGAAACTTCCACAGAACAGACACACTTTGCGTGTTGTAGCAGAGGAAAGGAAAATGTTCTCGCTGTAAACAGTCTGACTCTCCCCCATCAGACCCAATCTATCACAAACAACACACACTTCTTTCCCCCGAGCATCGCTTAAAGGTCATCCTCCAGGTCCCTCTTATGTGTTATCTGGGACTGTGTTAAGACTCTCATCAGCCTCACACTGACTCTTAACAATAACTGAAACTTTTTTTTCTTTTTTGCATGTGAAGCTTTTCCAAAACAAACTCTGCTGTGAGACCCACAAACCCCTGGATGTTAACATCCAGATTAAACAATATTAAGTGTTTACTCACAGAACCAGCTACTGGAAAGAGGAAACAGCATATTTTATGTTTAGCTGTGCGCTTCCTTTGTCAAATAAAAGTTTTGTGGCTCGGGGCGTAGAGCAAGTTGTCCACTGTTCGCTGTTTGTGGGTCAAACCCCTGATCTCCTTGTCCACATCTGTTAGTCTCCAAGACCTTTGGGGTCGGTGTCTTGCATCACATCCTGTGTGTGTGTATTTGTCTGTGTGTGGGATTGTATGTGCTTAAGAGGCAAAAATAGAAAGACTTTTCAATGAAACTGCTGTATAAATGTTGTTTACTATTTACCAGTGACATTTGTCAGTCTCATTCTCCGTACACGAGCCCAGAAATACAACAAACTGTTAACCAAAGTCGTAGATTTTCATCTCACTGTTTCGCTCTGTTCTTCTGAGCTCTGTGAGGCATTGCAGTTGCCACGACAACCAAGGCCCTTCCTTGTTTTACAGATACTCACTATGGTGACCAAGGCATTGTTGTATGGAAGGTAGATCTGAAAGGGAAAAAGGTTTTTTTTCTCTCTCTCTTGCTCACACGCACACAGACACACGCTGCCACACACCTACACACATGTTAATGCAGTGGATATACAGGCTCATACACATGAACAGTGTATATGTTAAATGGTGTGCTAAAGCCTCTGATGCACACCGAGACCTTTTAGCACTCATACACGGAGCTGAATAAAACAGTGTGTTGGTGGTGTCACCACAGGCTTTTAAAATCAATCATCCTCTTCCTGACGGTTGTATAGTTACTATATTTACCAGCAGCAAAGTGGATGAGACACCAGCTTTTATATATTTATATATAAAAACTACATTCATAACAGAAAGATGAATGACTATGTAAATCAGTGATAACATGAATACAAAAATGACCCTGTTGTTAACTGTGTTTACCTGAATACTGTTAATTACAAATCAACTATTCACACCTTCAGACAGTTTAGTCTCCAGTTTACCTGACATCAATATGAATGTCTTTAGACTGTGGGAGGAAGCTTGAGAAAAGTAAAATTAAATTGTGTGTTTGGACTAAAATGACAGTTGAAGAAAATTCAATCACGGTCGTTGAGACACTGCTGGTGTATTCGTTCAGCCTGGAGCCAATTCATCTCTAATCCTCCAGTTAGCACTGACAGATACTTTGCATGTAAGTATACGTATGGTCAACAATGACAACATTTTATTTCTTAAACATCATAAAGACAAAAAGCTGAAAATTATGTCCACAGTTGTAAAGTTGGTCTAAAAGAGGGGTTTTGTTTGGGAGGACAACACCCCCTACTGGTTCGCTTTGTCAATCATGAGATGTAAAAGTCCTTAATCTCTGCCAGGAACATGACTGTGAAGGTTAGAGACATAAATGTGACCGTCTCCCTTCCATAACACACAGTTGACACCAATAGTGTTATCGCTGTGTTGTTTGTTTTTGACAGGCATGTGGGCAGCAGGCAGGCAGAGACCTGTGGCAGATGACAGATTCAACATTCCACCTTTAGACTACAAGAAATCCCGCTGGCAGCAGATTACCATCAGGCTGTCAGTGGGCTGGTATGCAACACTCGCTGAGACTGGGAAACAAATGTGAAGTTTTAGGGTCTGAGGATTTCAAATGACAGGACCGAACCAGGATGTTTATAATAAGAGAGCTGAATCACTCTTGAATTATTCTTGATGGAGATAGTGGCGAACTGTATTACAGCCAGATAAGATGGAATGATTTCCTTAAGAGGCCCAGTGTAACATAACGTTAAGGCCGTATTTTATTTCTCACATTAAATCATTTGTTGTCGTAGGTCTCCTGGGTGGTCTGCAGTACAAGCCTCACATACCGGACTGTGCAGGCTGAGGTGTTTTTAGTCTTTCATCACACTTGTCATCAGTATATTTTCATAGAGAACCACCTCAATTAAATTTGTTTTTTTTCCTGAGCAGCTATGTGCAGGTGCTTACTCATATTGTTCTTCAGACCTACAGCGTCTGATATTAAGATGCATCAGTAACAGTGCACCTTTACTGGTTAAGGGGCTAGTTTCTTAGGACCATTTACAGTCCACACATTCCTTATTTCTGATGGAGAGTAAGTGATACAAAATAGTTGCTGTTGCTTCACAAGTGTTTTCAGTGCAAAGTCGCATCTATAAATGTAACCTTAGATTTTGTGATACAACGCGAGTTTATTGTTGTTAAATGTCTCAATATATCAACTATTTTGCAAACATTCTTAAAAATGCCTGCGTGATGGTGCCAACAGTTGAAAAGTAATAAAGAGTGCACGTGAGTGCAGTGACATATTTGGGAGGGAATGTGGTTCACATTACCTCTGTTAACATTCGAGCTTAACACAATTCATTTGAAAGCTTGACATGAAGTGGGCAGCAGATGAAAGGCTGCGGCGGACTCCAGCACGTTTCCCTCCCTGTGACCTCGTGCTGCCAGTCAGCTCTTAACATCCTGGACTTCATGCCAAGAGGAATAAAATACGGTAGTAATCCAAGATGAAGTGATTTGCGGATTATAACTGAATTTTTAAAGTTGCAGGTTGAAGACAGGACTTTTTAAAAGTCGAGTAAGAGCCAGGACGTCTCTTGAAGTGACCATAAATGGAGAGAATCATAAAACTCCTAAGCGGGCCCCTGCAGATGACCGATACAAAGTGGTATGCGCAGCCACAGGTGTAATAAAATTTGTTACTTTTAATAACAGAAAACTTCATTTTTGGACAAAATAGCAAAGGTACAGAAAATAAAACGATCATAATACCAATAAATCACAGAAACACGTGAGATGCGCAACACTTCTCACAAAGCAGCCAGACATTAAGATCACATGACGACTGGATTTGCACACCTGAGGCACACAAAGGAGGGTTGGTTTTCATGCCACATTTACACCAATATACAGAACATCAATACACTTACAAGTATCTCACAATACCACCCAGCGTTCAGCGGACAGAGAGGGACACAGTGGACTAAAGGATCAAATAATCCCGTGCAATGACAGTAAATCTCACATTTACAAATGTTATATTAAAAGTGGACTTGGTTTCCTTTCTTTTCCTTAGCTGTAGTAATGTCTCTGAGGATGCATATGAGCAGTTTCATATCAGGCTACGTATCAGGTCATCACACCACAAGTCGAGACCCTGACTCAACCAATGTCACTAATAATAATAATAATAATAATAATAATAATAATAATAATAATAATAATAATAATAATAATAATAAACAGCTAACCATAGCAGAGTATTGCATTTTCTCCAAATAAAATGTTTAATATATGCTTAACTGAAATTATATATATATTTAAAAAATGGGTGAACTGATGTGATTCTTCAGGTTTGTGAAATGAGCACTGCTCTGCACATAAAAAAAAAAGATACTACATCTGAGACATCGACAGAAGGTTTTGGGGGAGCTGATTATAGTTTTTCGAGATTTTAGTGGAGAATAAGAGCTAAGTCCATGACAGTCTGAGAAAGCTGTCAATCAAGCAAATTGGATGCTGCATGAACTCACACACCAAAACACTGCTCATTTCACAAACTCTCTTTCCAGTACTACCACCCTACAACTGGTTTCTGTAGAGCACTGATGAACTTGAGGTAGTTACTCGTGAACTCAATTCAAATAGAGTCAAATCAAAAGGTGGTGTGTTAAGCCAATGTAAAACAGCCAAGTAAAAAAACAAGACTGCTGCTGCACTTTATAAAACAAAACAAAAAGAAGAGAGATGAATAAATTCATGTGAAAAGCAAAAATCTTCTGGCATCAGCTAGATCCTACACTGCGTTTTACACCCAGAGTGCAGTAAAACAGAGAGAAGGGACATCCGCGTTAATCTGTCATCCTGACTAAATTGATAATTCAACCGCATGGTACGATTCCCCTTGATTCCAGTTCCACATATCAGCCACTCTTCACGTCTCCGTGGGGCAGGACAGGTTTACCTAACGTTCTTAAAGGTAACAGACACAGTGATCAAAGTCAGTTCAGCAGTGGTGTCGCAGCCGTTATTGCGTGGCACATACGGGACAGCAAATCCTCATGGTTTCGTCTATGGCTTATTTATGGCATCTTTGCAACAAAGACTGAATCTAACGGTTTAAACTTTAAACCGTCAGAGGGTCTTGGAACAAAACATGAATTTGGTCCATTTTGACACGGCGCCCTTTGGCCCTTTGCGAAAGTGCTCAGTGACAGGACACTTCGATAACAGACAGAAAGCTGACTGCAGATCAGAGTTTTACTTCTGCAAACAATCCTCCAGACGTTCTGATGACATCAGCTGCAAATGTTAGCATACACAGAGGTCAATAGTAATGTGAATGCCATGCTAATGGAGCATTTCACGCTAATTATAATCCTCTTCCAGTGCATAATGATTGCCTTGGTGTTAAAAGCCCTTACTTTTGCGACATTACAGGAGAAACATTGTGTGTAGTTGGTTAAAATACTGTGTGAGAAAGTGGAGAGACAGCAACGAGCAATCTGACAAACAACTGAGAGCCTGTGGCTCTGCAGCAACTGAACAGTCTGCTCCAGAGCAGCTGTTTGCAGAAGTAAAACTGCTCTCTGATCATTGCTTAGTGCAGGCGATATTCATCAGCACTGTTGTCTGCATGTTGTTCAGCTTACATACACTGAGCTTTTGTAGTGCAATGAACACACAATATATTATATTACTGCCAGTGAGACTGGATGGCAAACAACCCCCCAAAAAGGCTTGTTAAAAAGTAAGAGCTTCTATTGAGATGTTGACCTTCTAAGGTTAAAAACAAAACAGGGAATGGTGTATTATTAACATAATTATTGCAAATATGGGCATTTCCATTGATATATATGTATATTACTAATGGCAATGGAGAGTTTACAAATGTGTACACACATACACACCCACACACAACTTTAAATTTTGTACAGCTTCATGCATTTGAATAAATGTTTACATTATTGTTGTTGTTGTTGTTGTTGTTATTGTTAAATAAATAATATCAAAACTTCAGACTGGAATCATGATAGGTCCAACTCCTCTATACTGCTCACAGATATTAAAATGTTCTATTTGTACACACTTCAGTTCAAAATGTTGTGTGTCGTCCAGGTTCCTCTCAAATAATGGGAGAAAAAAAATCAAGGTTTTTTTTTAGTTTGGTACAGACAATTATTGAGCCAACAGCAAAAAAATCTTGATATGTTTTTGCAAAAGCCTGAATTAACAGACAGCCATCTTGTGATTATAGGAATAGGAAGAACCTGGTCTTTGATCAAATAATACATCAAATCAAATTGGTCTTTGACATTGAATCTGACTGAAGAGATAATTAAAGGCTACAATACAGTGTATATACAATCATCATTTTGACCAGTTCTGTTGGGAATTTTTCTATGGCATCATCAACAATCAGCAATCAAAACATACTTTCACTATAATTTGCATCTCATTTTCTCATTCTTCCCAATACTTTTACAAAGAAATTACAGCCCCCCGTACAACAAGACTAGTTCTGATTGCAAGCTTGTGTTTGATTTCCACACAAAACAAAAACAATATAAATGTTACTACTGCAGATGTAACATACACACCATGTGACCAAGCCAAAAAAAAAAGATGGTACATTATCTCCAATTTCAGCTGACACTAAAGCACAACAAACCGTTCACTTGAGTAACTTGAGAAACACACATGAGTAGTTGTTTTTTTAAAAGTCCCCCCACAAAAAAGAAAAAAGCATAAAACACATGACAAATGACAGAGGGATCACAAGGGAAGATCTGAGCTGTGGTGGAAGACGATGGCTGGGAGCCAGTACAGCATTTGCACCTTGTGAAATCACAAGCTCAATGGTTGGTTCACTGTCTGATTGTTTTCTTGACCCAGTGCAGAGATTTTTTTTTGTTGAAATGTGTTATTAAAAAGCACTTTGGTAGAATTTAGGCCAAGGTAGAGGAGTCACAATGTAAGCCAGTATGTGTCTACAGCACAGGGATGTCTGAGAAATGCGGCTGCTGGCAAGACGCTTGAGATCGCTGGTGAACCCTGTGGATTCAGTACGTTTCTCGTGAGATAACTGTTTCAGATAAGAGTATTGCTGTAGACATCTGCAAACAGCTTGGAAGCTGAGTGTTGACTGAAATATAGGAATACATCGAAATAAATATAGAAATAAATTCAACATGTGCAGACAACAAATCATTTCACTGCTTGAGCAAACGGATCAAAAACAATCACTATGTCACAAGCAGTACAAGATGGATTGTGATTACTTTCTGTAATTATTTACCACTAGAAAGGTCAAACCGTCATTAGCTGACTGCTGATCTGAACTAACATCTTTAAGCTGATGCTTTTCAACTGCATTTCAACCTGAAACACAAAAATCACAGCATCAGTTTTCTTTAAAAACAAAAACATTCTCAGTCCTCAAACATGAACCTTTGCAGTGCCGTCAAATAAAAGCACATGGAATTATGGGTATAGAGAGACAGCTGCAATAGCATACTGGGAAATAACAACAAATAGGCATAAAGGCTAAACTGACTCAACTTATATGGACCTATGGAGAGTGTTTATTTGATCATGACTAAACAGCATGTAGTAAAATTTGCAGAAATGGGAATGCGTTTGGGTTTGACTTTTGACAAAATTTCAACTTTAAAACATTTTCAAGTTTGACAGAATCACTTTTCACCTTGCTGACCTTCAGCTAAGACTCTGAAAACCCACTGGCCTTTCTAGTGATAAATCTACCTGCTGCGACAGCGGGTATTCACAAACAAGGAGAGATAACAGGAAGCTGAGGTTCTGAGGAGGAAGGAAACCCCACATTAACCAGCCAGGTTTTTTTTTTCCCAAACCTGGCGACTGACAGGAAGAGGAAGCTCCTGGGAAAGCTCTTAATCGGAGAAGAGGCTGGCGAAGGACTGTCTGAGGCTGCGGATGGTCTCAGCTTTGGCCTCGTCATCAGTCTGGTTCCCTCGTAATGTCTCTGTGAAGGTGTTGGTCAAGGACTGGGATTTGCTGTGCAGTAAATAAAAGCAGTTTAGAAAGTTATTAGCATAATAACATAACTGTTTATTATTATAAACAGTCACACTGGTATGACGTTAGCTATGCTGTAGTCTGGACTCACTTTAGCTGTGGTGACTGCTTCTGACCTCCAGGGCCGGAGGAGGCAGGGATTGGACCGGGCTGAAAGGCCTGGCTCGGCGAGGTGGTGGCCGAGCGGGCTCGCTGTGGTGACCCATGGGCTGAGGTGGAAGGAGAGGTGGAAGAAGAGCGGTGTCCTCCTGCAGCAGACACACATACACACACACACACACACCCCCACACACACACGCACATGCACACACACACACACACACACACGTTCAGCGTTTCACAGCACTACATCACCTCAGAGATGAATTGCTGACAAGTGTCTCTTACCTCGCCGGGGCTGTGTGGTCTGATCCAGACAGATTCAGAGAAAAATAAAGCGGCACATATGAAAGAGGTTTAAAACGTTAACCATGTCGTAACTGAACAACACCAATCCTGTCATACTTTACCAAAGCCCATCCATATTATTATTGGGTTATATTAAGCAGCAGTGGCGGCTACGTGAATGTGATGAGTCTCAGAGTGATGTGGTGTTGCACCTTGATGGATGAAGGCTGAGGTGTGGCAACTCCCAGCAGCACATGGGCCATCTTGTTGACGACCAGCTCTGTGATCAGCTGTTTATCTTCCTCCACGTGCTCACCAATCAGAGGCATAGAGCTGTCCATCACCTGCAGAGGCCAACAAAAACGCAGCCAATCAGCCTCATGGCTGAAATTCAGAATCCGGCCACTAAATGGCACTGTTGTATCTCTTGTCGTGAGAGTCAGACGGGTCCAGACTCAGGATGATGTCAGTGATAATGGACCTTGTGGTATTTTGCCAACAGTGATGACTCATTTTATGGGGATCACATATACAGCAATGTTCCCTTCAGTAAGCTATGAGCTATATGACACTCTGACGACCTCAACTACAATTTATCATTAGATGTATGGAAATGACGGTGACTTCTGGTTGTTCCCACAGCTCTCCTCACAAAGTCTCCTGTTCTGGATCTGACACAGTCCAGCCTCCATCCAGTACGTGAACGACATTAGTGTAGCAGAGGATTTTCTCTTATTTGCTTTCCTTTTTAGAAAAAATCCTCATACATCTTCAGCCTGCTCCGATAAGAGACCACATAAATCAAATTAAACTTAAAACATAGATTGCTTTCTTTGGATGTGCAGCTTGAGATGAGGTATTGCTACATTAGGGGCTCACGAAACAAAAATGTTGAAACATCGCTGACCTGTTCCCTATTTAAACCTGGCAATAAAATGATACTTCAGAGCACATCTTATCTTTTGAACTGCTTTTTGGCAAAAAAACAGGAACCAAAACTAGAAGCTGCAGATAAAATGTGTCTTGCCCTAGGTATGACTTGGAAGGGCACAGACCACAACCACCGGCGCACAAATAATTAACCTCAAAGTAAAAAAAACAACTTTCCCACCACTCTTGCGCTCACATGCACATACACGTGTAGTGCAGAACCACAGAGCGCAAGAGGCTCAGGGACCCGCCGTCCTCCTTCCCCGAAGACCAAAACAAACAGGGGCAGAGGAGTGCGGCTGCTGGTGCTGCTGGTTTGGATGCAGATGCCTGGAGAGTTGGATGAAGCTGCTGCACCGCGCCCCAGCCACAGGCTGTAAACACAGTGCAGGGCATGCATGCACGTGTGGATACTCTCGTACACAGTGTGTGTCAGTGTTCCTCCCTTTCCTGTGGCTGAAGTTGTTTTTATTGACGGCATCATTTAAATTAAATTTAAATTACATTAGTCTCTCAGAAGGCAATTTCACCAGTTATTTGTGAACGCAACAAGGCACTAATCAAGGTGGCGTGGGTTTTATTTAAATGGAATTATGGGACCTATGATGGCACAAGACACTAGTGATGCATAAACAGGCATCACAGAGCCACTGGCCTGTTGTTAGTAATGTTACACTTGTGGACAAAGTCCCCATTGTAACCACATCAACCCAAAATGAGATAGGCAGATGTTTTGCTTTAAAACCCAACAAGTATCAAAAAGTAGCAATACACAAAAAAAACAGACAGTTTTGAATAGACAGTTGAACGTTAACATGTTCGAGGGCTGTGTTGTGTTTCTTTCCAAAACCAAAAACACAAGAACAGAACTAATAGATTAAATAATACGTTTCCTCTACGGCTAAGGTGCATATAATTATTTAACCACTTATTTCTGGGGTTGCAGGTTACTGTACTGTACATTAGATAAAAGGGCCTTTTTAGTACTACACCAGTTAAATTTCATTGCATACTGACATTTCCAGACCAAACTGAAACAAATCAAACATAACTAGCTCTACATGGACACAGGTTTCATTTATAACCGCATCTTCATTACGGATCATAAGCTGCTCATCATGCTTTTTCTCATTTGTGCGGCTCTGACACCCATCAAGGCTACACCTAGGTAGCCTCTGGAGCTGCCACTGGCCTCTTGAGCAGTGGAACAGAGAGGTGTTATTCGACACTTTTTTATTGAGCTGCATGGCGTTCTGTCTGGACACTGTACCCTACATGTGACAACATGTGCTCATTGAACATTATGTTGCAGTTGTGGTACAGGAACGCCAGAGGCGGTTCGTTTTGCCTGGGAAATCAACTGACGCTTTAAGATAGCAGTGCCTTGGCTTTTTATATTTTACAGTTTTTTATGATTCACTTACTAAAGTTAAGAATCCTATGTATATCTCCAATCAGCTGTCATTCTGTCCAATAAATGACTGTTAAGTAAAATGATGTCAAATCCATTAAAGGCTGTCAAAATATGCATGTTCCTTTATCATTTATTCCAAATGCCAACAACCTCCTTCCTGTTAAGTGTCAAAATGCCACTGTGGCCCATCCTGTCATGTGACTGTCTCTGCAAAGTGTCGTATAATCGTGTCTTGTCAGTTGACATAAGTGTTGAGTTGAGTGCTGAGTCATGATGTTTGAAGGCATCATGTCACATCATCCTCCACTGTCAAAGTGTCACAACGATGGAGTTTGCTTCTTGGCATTTGCTAAACTGTTAATGAAGTGTCTGTGACCAGCTCATTGCTTTTCATTAGGGAGAGCTGTCATGGCTGATGTCTTTGTCTGAATAAAAAAAAAATCCCACTGTTGTGTACCAATGGCCTGTCCCTATTGTGGTTAATTAAATTCCATTGTGCCGAGGGGTTGGATGAGACATAGATAGTAGACATGGAGGAGGAAGGAGCCCTTTGGGGAACATTTTTGTTGACTGTGTTACTGGTTTCACTACTGACCTCACCCAGGGCATAGATAGGGATGTGTGATGTCATGGTCTCAGCCTAAAAGTGGGCACATCATACATCCTAAACCAGAATGACATCTTTTAGCTTATACACTTGACTAGTTTTACAAAAAAAAATACATGCATACATTTCTCATCACATGGAGTCTATATCAAACCCGACGTAGGAAACAACATCATTTGGAACAACACTGATGAGAGCTGTGAGAGTGAACCAGGGTGCAGCTCAGTGCTGTAAAACCAAACCAATATATTAAAGGATGCTAAAAAGCCCCCTTAAGGACAGAAGAGAGGGGAATAATTCTCTGTTGTTTAATTACTATGACACATAGTCAGTTGAGCTATTGTTTATATGATATTCTAGACTAATTATCATGTGATATTATAGACCCCTAAAAGCATACACAGTATTTTGAGCACGTGTGGCCATAGTGAGAAATTCATCATTAACTGTGTTATCGCTATGTTCATGCCACAGTGGAATTAAATCCCAGGCTTAGCCATATTGGTTTCGTCAGGTCAAACCACAGCGTTTTTATTTGTCAATATAATGAAAAGCCCTCAAAACCCAATGCCAAGCTTTCCCATTGGCCTGGAATAAACAGGCTGTGTTTGTAGGCACAGTGAGTCAGCTGTTGCGCCCTGCATGTTGTTTTCATTCTGGTGTCTGTGTTTGGTCTACAGACTAATCATTCTTTCAAGGTTCTGATAATTATCTGCAATTAAATGAGGCTACACCCTTCCCATGATATAAAGAATATTATCAGTGAGGAAAGGCGGGAGAAACCAAGGTAGCAGTCAAGCTGATATGGTGTCTCAGCAGTGAAAGCTGATCCACAGCTGAGTATTTTGGTTTCCCAAATAAACTGGATTCCTAATTAAACTGACTATTAGGAATAGCTTACTGACAGTATGTGGCAGGCCCCCTTTTCCTGACTAACCTCAGACTTGGGTTCTTCGGTTATGCTCATAAAACAAAACTGACCTCGATGATATAGTCGTTGCCATCTTTTCCGTGGACAGCCTTCACTGCACAGATATCTAGGCCCCCAAACATCTCAGCACAGGAGTCCACCCACAAGCGATATCTAATACACAGCGACACAAATAATCAGTAAGTCTAGTCAGTAAGTCTATTTAAAGACGTATCAGTAACAGATACACAAACTGTTTTTGAGGATGTCTGCATTGTCACTATCTATGAATAAGTTGGTGCAAGTTATCAATGCAAGTTAGTTTTAGGCAAAATATATGGAATATAAAGTAGGTTATAACAGGTTTGCATAATCCCTTCATATAACTGGATCATTCCTTACCGATCAGTCATAGCAATCTGTTCCAACATGGCTGAGCCTGTGTTGGCCTTCCAGTTGCCAGAAATGGATGTTCTCCTGAAAATGAAAAAGATAGCCATCAGGAAAGATACAACGCTCCACCAAGAGTTAGTCACTCACAGATTTTGTTTGTGTAGCTGAATAGGAAAACTCATGGGATCGTCAGTTCCTGAGTGATGACGACTGCCATCCACACCTACATTTTGTTTGTATCATAGCCGTTTGCAGACGTGCGTTCATGGTGATGCCAGGGGAAAGTGAGATGAGATAAACGCTTGGCTACACTAGTCCCGGTTTTGGTCAAATCATTTCTTCAATTCATAGACTTGAAAGTTAAGAGGGTGTTGACTCATACTTTGTGTTGCTATACACTCGGCTGCATTTACAGAAAAAGGGTTCCAAAGTCCAAATGGGTGTGAGGGTTTGAAGAGGGGATGGCTGTGTGGGAGCCAGACATGGCCCTTTTTTGCTAAAAAGTACCTACAACACACAAAGAAGCTCCATAATATAAGCAAATTACATGAAAATTAAGTAAAAAAACCTTTTTTGATAAGCTCAAATTGAAAGCTTATTTCATAATACTCACTGGTGAGTTCTAGATCCTAATTCTTGTAAAGGTGGTTAATAATTTAATTCATTTCATAATGAATAACTGATTGTTATTGTTATTGATTCATAATTGATTCATTTAATGCGGCTAATTTATGCATTTTTTCTAACGGCCGCCAGGGGCGCTCAAGCAGAAAAGGTAAGAGTGAGACAGGTGGAATATATGTGTCGAGGAAGACGCAGCTGTGATTCCTGGGGGCACAACAAAGTACAGGGGGTCCTCGAATTACGTCGTTTTCGTAGTTAGGACACATCTCCCATGAACTTCCTTGTTTCGGATTAAGTGGTTTGCCCCGTAAATACGTACAGACTTCACACGGGAACTTGTTAAAGAGCGCTGCAGAGAGACAGAGAGACATGCTGCAGAGCCGGCACAGCTGTGTTTACTTATGTGAAGTTCTGGTGAGTTCTAGATCCTGATTCTTGTGAAGGTGGTTAATAATTTAATTCATTTCATAATGAATAACTGCTTGTTATTGTTATTGATTCATAATTGATTCATTTAATTAATAATTTTAATTAATAATTACATTGTTGATGCTAAACAAACTAATGAAGGTATTTCCCAGCATACAGATGATATTCACTATGGGTTTAAGTTTACAACTTTTTTTTTTGCAAGAGTTCTCCAAGAGTTCAGTTGTCTCATGGGATTTATCACTGTGAAAACAATAACTATATTTCTAATGTGGCCAAAAAAACATATCGATATTTGCTATACAAGGAGCTTCACCAGATTTTAGTTGTCATTGTACTGGCGGTGTGTTGCGTGTCTTACATGTAAGCCTTGTAGTTGTTGCCGATCTTCTGGATGCGGATATCGTACTTGGACTGGACGTAGGGCTCGGTGGTGACGTAGGTGCCAGCCAGAGCCACCACACTGGTGATGTCCTGGAAGTCCTGTTGGTTTTCAACTTTGATCTGTGGGGGGACGACACTTATTCGTCAGTGGCTAATTACAAAGCAAGTCGTCAAGGCTGGCAGCAGCTGCTGAGAATCCCACAGGAATTTAACACTTGAACACAGGCAGGATAATAAACAGTCCCTGGGTGGAAACATCGCCGAGGGCAGCTTTGAACTACATCACATCACTTCCATCAAGTGATTAGACTGTCTGTGGATACAGACTGAGGCGGGAATTACACAGTGGGAACCTTTTAATATAAAAAAAATTGCTGTTGTGTACAAGACTCTTTTTTTCACATTTTCTTTTAGACAATTACGTAGCAATGAGTTGTGACACTGCAACAGCAGACAGAAGGTGAATACATATCTATCTACACTTGGATACAAATATATACTATAGCTTACTTTCTACAGTTCCATGGGATCACCTGTCAACAAAAAGACTTTGGATTCTTTGTGACAGCTATTTCTGTAAATTATATTGTGTTCTTGTCACATTGAACTCATTTCATATACAGATTTATGAGGTGTATATTGTCAGGTCATGGGAAACAGCGCATCTTGGTAGACAAACTCATTCATCAGCAGCTCTGGTGTATTGTGAAATGTCAGAGCTCAGTGTCTAAGATGCAAAATGATTCAGTCCAGAGCTTCCAATCACTCATGATGCCCCTCACCAGTATCAATGCAATTCTACACAGAGGAAGTTGCAGGTCTGAAGATGTGCTGTGATGCCAAAAGACAAAACTCTTTGTTTTGCCCTTTTATAACAAGTTTAAATGTAGTGTAAGTGTATTGTCTTCTTGACTTACTGTATATCTATACCATTTCAGCTGCTGCCAAGGTTTAGTTTAGCACTTTCATGTACAAAGTAATTGTAAACTGCAATGAAAAGAAATACAAATTGTCTGGGTGGAACAAAGAAGTCCAAAGGGCCTTTAAAATAATGGACCTCAGCAGCAATAAACAAGGGATCTGGCAAATAGGAAAACAAATACAAAAACCGAGCATATTAATGAAAACATAAAAGCAGTTTTAAATGTTTAAAAGAAGAACAGGCAACTTTGATGGTTTCTGTGGTCCAGTAAACAACAGTGTCACTTTGATGGGTATTAACATGAATATACTGGTTAAAAACCCACATATGAAGCTGTTTAACTGCAAAAAAATCAATTAGGTTCTGCAATGAGGTCACAAGGCAGAAACATCTTCATTTTTTAAGTCAATAAAGTACAAATCAGATGTGCAAGGTTTTTAAACCATGTTTGGACCATCTCTGGACTATTTAGAAATCACACATAAAGCTCAATGTACCTATGCACTTGTCCATTTACAGCAAGCTGGCAGACGCTGAAACAACAAGAGGAACTGAATGGAGGGAAGTGACTCAGTTCACATCATGGTCCTAGAGGTAGAGCTGGGTCCAGCACTGAGCTGTAAGCATACAAACCCATCCAGAGTATGACACAACCCCATGGAGAAGCTAAACAAACTTTAATGACGCAAACAGAGAATCAGAGAGGTAAAGCGGGGAAGGTGAAACAGAGGGATGGACTGCTTCTGGTAGAAAAACTCTTTTCACACTGGTGAGTGTCCAGACTAAATGACGTATTTAGGGTTATGACTACAGAGGCTGACCAGTCTAAAGAGACATGTCATGAGGAACCTGGATGGATAGCTTTCTGGGCTATTTGATAAATTAAAGAGGCTCACTGAGATTTAATACATATAGTCTATTATGATATATGTATATAGAAACATAATCAATGTGCA
This sequence comes from Trinectes maculatus, assembly GCA_016785345.1. NCBI lineage: Eukaryota > Metazoa > Chordata > Actinopteri > Pleuronectiformes > Achiridae > Trinectes > Trinectes maculatus. The sequence continues at coordinate 33,443 of JAFBJQ010007965.1, read as the reverse complement.
CTTAACAGTAAAACCTCACATTAGTTAGCCCACTATTATGAGCATTGGTTATCCCAGAGTGACAGTATCAACAGCACTGGCTTTACATTAAGTAAATGTGGAACTGCTAAATCATTACCTGTGCTTCGCTAACAGAAGCATTACATGTTTCTGTTAAAAGCAAACAGAAAAGCAATGACCTAAATCCCACATACGTCCGTCTGTTCTCAGTGCCCTGTGAGGTCGGAGGGGTTAAATCAGGTCCCACTCTGTAACAGCCTGCCAAGTTCCCTTCCAGCCCTATGGGAAATTCTATAGCATGTCTGGCTCCTGAACAGGAAACCAAGCCCATCCAGACAGATGAGGGCAAAATACATATAGGAGGTGCCCATCCCTATGAGTTTAAATGACTGGCTGGTGAAAAACACAGAAAGAGTTGGAGTTCTGTAATTTATGTTGATTGTGTCATTGTCTCTTTATTAAAGCTGATGTCATTTTTAGAAAGCAACACCCCGCACGGGGCAGCACGGTGGCGCAGTGGGTAGCGCTCGTGCCTCACAGCAAGAAGGTCCCTGGTTCGAATCTCGGTTCGGGGGATCTTTCTGTGTGGAGTTTGCATGTTCTCTCCGTGTCTGCGTGGGTTCTCTCCGGGTACTCCGGCTTCCTCCCACCGCCCAAAAACATGCATTGTGGGGGTTAGGTTAATTGGCCACTCTAAATTGTCCTTAGGTGTGCATGTGAGTGTGAATGGTTGTTTGTTTGTATATGTATTCTGTGTTGGCCCTGCGATGGACTGGCGACCTGTCCAGGGTGTACCCTGCCTCTCGCCCGATGTCAGCTGGGATCGGCTCCAGCTCCCCCCGCGACCCTTAACAGGATAAAGCGGTAGAAAATGAATGAATGAATGAACACCCCGCACGGTTCATTTCTCATTATGTAACCAACAGAGATGCCAGACATCAGTCTAGACCCACTTTCATGTTGGATTGTGTGACATTCACCCAGACTGTTTTTGTGAACATGCAACTACTGAGGACTTATCAGCAAAGTGTGTCTGTCTGCGAGATCTCCTGTCTATCTGCTCAGTGAGAGCAAACCGCACTACACACTCACTTGGTGATAACTGATTTAGCCATCATGAGTGATTTTGAAGATCATGATCTACAGCCTCCTGGTAAAACCTCAGACCAGTCAAAGCTGCTGTGATAACATCACATGTTTGAACTGCATGACAGACAAATCTAGACAATCTGTGTCCCATGCTGTAATCTCCTCAAAACTTATGCCTTATACACATGGCCCAGATGCCTTACACGATCAGTTAGAGGTTTTCTAGCATCTTCCAGACAAAATAAGACCATCCCACCTGTACGATTTTAAAATGTTATATAAGACTTTACATAAATGGTCAGAGCTAGTACTGTACTGTCCTGATATTTCCTTTTACCTACCTTTCCCATACCAGCGTGTGCGTGCCCCATCTTGACCACCACCGGGTAGGAAGGAGTTGTAACCTGCAGACAAACACAACACATTGTTAGCTTGTGTGATAACCTCATTCTCACTATACCTGGTTGCTTTGCTTTATTGACTTCTAAGTACTATTCCAACACAGAGTGGGTTACACCGAGGGGCCACAACAAGGAGGTCAAAGGTTATATAAAAGAGAAAGAATACAGAAAAAAATGTGCGTTTGTTCAGGTTTATGCCCAAGGACTCACAAATTATTGGTGTCAACAATGGATATCACGATGAGTAAGGACATTCAAAGCTGTATTCGGTGTTCTAAATTCACTGTAAAACAGACATGTGGTAAACACCAGATTAGGACAAACCCAAAAGTGGAAAACTATTTCCTTTGCAAGTGATGTGCTTGTGTACATGAAGTGTCCACAACTGTACCCTTGTACAGAAATGTGATGGCTTTCATGTCATACCACTGAACCTAGTGTTGCCCAGCGTAGGAGGCATGAGATGGGAAGAAGTGGGAGGAATGTTGGGTTTATTACACAGCGAGGTTCTGGGAAGCTGAGTGTAAAATCAGGTCATTGGAATCGTTTTGGACAAACCCACCTGACCGCAACCATGCTATTTCTTATGGTTTGTAGAAGTGAAGTGGTCGAAACATCAACAGATTACAACAAACCTCTCTGTGGCTGAAACGCCTCGTAGCCTAAAGAGAAAACAAAATAACTCTTTGGCAGCAAGCAGGTTACAAAATGGGTCCTTAAATCAGGTTTATAACAACTAATGAAGTCTAAAAGGTATATACTGAACACAGTCATTCAATTTTATATGGAGGTCTAGTTGTGAGTTCAAGGACGTTGTAGAAACAGCAACTTCTTTAATGGATGTTACATTTTCACAAAGATAAGGGGATGTAGAGATCAGAGTGTTTTACAGTCAGTAGTTCCGCAGGCAACTCCGAGTGAAGAACACAGTGTAAACAGAAACTGAAGATGTTCATGCCAGAGGTACAGGAGCAGGTCTTGCATGGAGAAGATTTGTCCCACAAGAACAGCTGCCATCTCTCCATTCAAGACCTCTCTTTCACTGACAGGGCTACAGATCCTCATGTTTCTGTCAGCTTGATTCGTGCGGCTCCTTGACTAGACACGGTGCAGCATGAGTTCTAATCGGTTAGGATCTCCAGACGTTTCCACCATCATCATTTTGCCAAACACCTGGTTGCCCATTTGGCACCTCATTAGTAGCAGTGGATTGATGGTTGAATAGACAAAAGCATAATCTATGTTTTGTTAAATTTTACTAATAGGGGTTGAGGCTGGTTACGAGATTAAAAAAACATCCACTGCTGCTACCCGTGTGTGTCACCATATGATTGATCAAATGGCTGAGGTTTAGCAAGTGTCTGAGTGGAGTCCAGTCATAACACAGTGTGGATGTCTGTCTGTCGGCATGGAGAGAGTGCGCTGGGTGGAAGGGGCTGTAGCCACCCACTCTGTCTGGACATGTTCCTTCCAGCCATTCCCATCAACATGGCAATGACGGCAGATACTAAACATGCTGGGGAGAGCTAACCTCATCCTGTGGCCCTGATGAGACTGGGGTATCAGACAGAGACGTGCACTCGCTTTTGAGTTCTGATTAATTCACAGACTACAAAAATGCATTGTCACCTTAACTGATATGACATTAACAAGGAGATAGAAAAGCTGTTTGACTATTTGTAACTCTCTCTCTCTATATATCTATACTATATATTTATATTCTTTACAAATACAAAGTCAGTTGATCGCAATCAACTGACTTTGACATTAAAATGACTTATTGTTCGTATATTGCTCTGGTGGAGCTTGTGTCACTGCTGTGAACTGGGCCTGAGCCTTTCTCCTCTTACGTTAAGGAGGCTGTTTTACGGAAAGTCTTTCTTTTATAGCAACTGATATCCTTTATAAGTGTTTAACAAAACAAGATTGTTTGCTTAAAAAAGCCCAGGAGGCCATTCGCCTCAGCGAGTTGTCAGATGTGGAACTCATGGTTTAAAACTTCAGCGTGTCATTGCGGCGGCACAAGCGCCACTCGGCCTTTTGTTCCCAGCAGAGATCTGTAAAAGGCATCTAGTGTGGTAAAGATGTTAAAAAGTCACATGCTAAAAAAGCTAATTATATGGTGGGTGATTTCACCAGTCTAGGTTTTCTTTCGTAACACAAGCTTGCTTCATTTACAGCAAATGTACCAGACGACCAGACCTGGCAATTGGTGGGAATACTTCAGGGAAGCCCATTCACCCCCGCAAACATCGCCTCCCTCTGTCAGTAAAGGCTTGTCATGAGTGCGTCACTCAGGTCAGTGTCTGAGTTGAATCATGCTCCGCTACCTTCAAAACACCTCTGTGTGACATTCCGATCCCAGAAACTTCCATCTGTAGTTCCAAATCCCATTGTGGCAAAAGAAAATGCAAAAGCTGGACTATAGCCACCGGTGACATATTTCTGGGTCCCAACATGGTAAAGTCCTTTGAGAACAAGAATTAAAACAGAATCATTCATTCAAATAAATGTGTCCTTACTATAAAAAGCTCAAAAATGATCACTTAAAACTAGACTGACCCCAGTTACCTGTATATTTCTTGTCGGCAAACATTGGATTCATCTGGAGGCAGGTTTCTAGACACCAGGTGGATGTAAGTCTGATTATTTATCTTGTACTATCTGCTATATTGATCTTAGCAGCTTCTGGGGGAGATTACAGGCTCTTCGGCTGCTAAATGCTTTGCCACGTTCACTCGCTAGACATAAAATTTGGCTGTCTGCCGTTTGGAGCCGTGGCCGTACAGGTGGCTTTTACGAGCTTTACAGGTGTCCCTGTGTAGGGCTATAAGACTGAAACTATACAGAGCTAATGAGAGGTGCTACAGGTGCCATAGAGCTGACCAGAATCAGATCAGTCAACTAAATGTACACACAATAGGAGTAAAAAAGCATAAAGTTGTGCATTTCTAAAAAAAAAAGAGAAGGGGTTTGATCTTCGACTGGCCCCCCAGTCCTTGGTGATGATGATTTTGTGCCATAGAGGGTAATAAAAAGTTTTTTTATTGCCCACATTGAATTTATATAGTACAATAAAAATATACAATTTTGCAATTGCACGTATTGTTCATACTCTACAGCCAAGGTAAAACTTTGAGAGAGTGGCAGTTAAAACTCTCTTTGGGGCACATGGATTATCCAGCAAAGCACATGGTGCATCCATCTCGCATTTATGATCTCTTTTTTATTTTATTTTTATTATGGCCCACTATGGCCTGACTAACCCTAACCCACATCAAGGAGAGGATGCGAGGTACGATGGCTTGGGCAGACGACGAGAGCGGTGGACCCCGACCCACGATCTCTTTCAAGAGTACAACAGCAGTGGGACCAAAGACAGTCTGCCCACATCAAACCATGGCTGTGGATTAAGTCAGCCTCAAGAGATCAGTAATGTTTATCAGGCGAGTCAAGGCTTCTGACTGAATTCACACACCTCCAGCTGACTTTGTCGCACGTAAGGATTTGAGTTGTTCGAAATGAGGGCAGGAGTGTAACCTTTCACTTTGGCGCACTGCAAAGTATATAGCCTGAAATAAAGGTTTATTGGTGCAATAAAGTTGCTGGAAAGGCATACTCTATATTTTGATGATGGGTACAAGAGCACAGGCTGAGGTGCAGATGAGCAAGTGGAGGAGCAGTGGCTGAACATAAACAGGGAGGTAAATACTGGAGACGTGTAGGAGACAGTGTGTCATGGTAACAGGCATGGACACACTGTGCCATGGTTACAAGTATGAGTTATTGTCAACAAAGCTAAGTGCATGTCAACAAAAGTTTTAAAGCCTCATTCGACCCTCACACAGATAACTCAACACTGTGATACAGTACGTCTGTATGCTTTGTATAAGGCTAAAGTCAGAATCCAATTAGCTTCGCGTGGCCTAAAGGCTGGAAACAAGGAAACCACTTCTAACGCTCACTAATGGTATCCATCTAAACATCAAAGTATAAAGACAACACGTTGTAGTTTAATGAGGGGATATATGTTAAAGGGATTCTCAGTTGGTTGTAAAATGACAAAATGCTGTTTCATTACTTGCACACACAGATATCACAAATCAAAGTGAGTATGAATTACAGTATAATTCATTATAAATTGTTTGTTGTGTTTTTTTCCAAATGGAAATTCACAAATAGCAAAATGAAGATTTTTATTTGCACATAACCTGAAATGAGTTTTGGTGAACAAAACACCATCAGTCTAAAGTCCCCAGACTGGTAACACTTAAAAGAAAGTTCATGTCCAAACTACTAATGACATAGGCATGACACTCAGTAGTTCCTGAGTACACCTCTGGAATAGATATTTATGACTTGTCATGGTAACTTCCTGGACTAACATCCGCCCACAACTGCAACTAACAGTAGAAACCCATTGTGTTAATGTGTGCACAGTAAAAGCTGTCTAATTGAGCATAATAATTATTGTTGTGGAATTTAAGCTCATCTGGCTCCCATTATGGGCCGGCCTGGTGTATTTCCATGAGGGAGACAGCTGTCTGGAAAACACAAAGTATTCCCGTGGCTAGAAGTTTCCAGGGCGGACACTTCCTGACAACACTGGGGTGCTGACAGAGAGGTGACTGGGATGGCCGGTGGCATCTTCTGGTGGCCTCCAGATTTTTTTTTTTTAACCACAGCTTGTTGTGTGATTGGTTGAGGAGGAAATCTTCAGCATCTTGTTTTCTTTGCAGATAATTCACCTCTAGATTTAGATTTAGATTTAGATTTAGTCATTTAGCAGACGCTTTTATCCAAAGCGACTTACAGAAAGGGAAACAATCAAGGTAGAGTGCGATAAGAAGCGTTAGTGCAGCAATAGTGCTAGTGACAATTCTTTAAGGTGTGGAATTGTCATGTAGTGCTAGGAGAGAAGGTGCTCTCTGAAGAGCTGGGTCTTCAGGAGTCTTTTAAAGGTAGAGAGGGACGCCCCTGCTCTGGTAGGAACTGGTAGTGCGTTCCACCAACGGGGGACAACGTAGGAGAAGAGTTTGGATTGCCTTGAACGAACGGGTGGCAGAGCCAGGCGTCGTTCGTTAGAGGAGCGCAGCGGTCGTGAGGTAGCATATGCCTGTGCCAGGGCGTTCAAGTAGGTAGGTGCAGTACCGGAGACAACTTTGTAGGCAAGCATTAGAGATTTGAACTTAATGCGGGCTGCAACAGGTAGCCAGTGGAGCTCGATGAGCAGCGGGGTGACATGTGACCTTTTGGGTTGGTTGTCTACTCGGTCCATATGAGGGATGTGAATAATGTTATCATGTAGAGTGATACTATTACTATACTTAATAGGCATAAACAGATTTCAAACAAGATATTCACACACAGTGAAGTTTGAAGTTGTCACTGTTAAAGAACCAAAGCAGGAGCAAGAAAGCACAAACAGTTACTGTCTCATGTCAGGGAGAAAAAGCGGATAATATCTGCTTATTAAAGCAAAACCACACCAACAAATTGGTCTGGTTCTACATATTGGCAAAATTATAAATCTCAGATCAGTGTCTGATGCTGGGGCCAACTAAGTTTTCCCAGACTCTGTCTTTCATATGCTTTTGATGAAAGTATTTTTGGTTATAACAGTGGCCTGGGTCAATGGAGGGCTGTGTGTGTCTGTTTGTTTCCTATATATTTAGATGACTGAAATCTCTTAATAGCTGGGATCAAATTCTTCTCATATCCAGTTAAGTATATACATCTACAAGATAAAAACAACATAATTTATGGACCTGTGCCAACTTGCAGCAGATTTGTCACAGAGCTGTTCGTGTGGTTATTCAACCCTAATCATGTTGTTAAGCAACAACCAACAAACATGTAAAGTAAATAGATAATGCATGCGGGTTAATGGGAGGATGTGCATTAATGAGAAGGTGAAGGTTGCCTAGCCTTTTTAAAATTGGCTTCGTACATTCCTCACAAATTATCATCGCCACCAGGTTTAAGAACTTGCAGGAGAAAACACAAACAGACCAAGCGGAACAGTCATGAGTGTTGTGGTCTACAGCCCATGATGTAGTGGCAGCTACAAATCCCCCTTTATTCTGCCTATATGAATATTCACACAGAGTGGGCTCTCAGGGGAGGGGTGCTTGTAACATGTCAGTGATCTCACAGGTGGTTGATATTACAGCTGGTTAACCAACATGACTCAATAACAGAACACAGCCGCTACTTGTGTCGCGTCCATTCATTTTAAATAAACACTGATTTGTTTTAAAGTCAGCGTTAAGTACATGTGCAGACGGTACTAAAGAGGAGCTATTTTGAGTTGGCCTTTTCTGCGGTCGCGCTGTAATAGGGACCTTGACAGGCCTTATTAGCGCTAATCAATTCAATAACCTACATTCCTGCTTCAGAGTAAAAAGGGCAGATGGGACTGGGCCGAGCCAGTCCTGCAAAAACCATCATCACTGTGCCACATTCCTCTGAGTCTAATAGGAAATGTGATGTTTCTTTCCCATTTTCCAGTATTAGCTCCTGGAAAAGGCTGAGGAGAAATGAGGTGGCTGTGTGCAGTTTTGGATCCCCTGCCTCATGGAATCATTCAGTCATTTCGGCTCAGTGATATTGACAAAACCAATCATGGTGTAGATCCCTACCTGCCTCTGTGAGCAACATATAGATGCAGAGGCAGAGAGGTCAAAGGTTAGGGTTACACACTGCTGGCAGTTTTTACCCTTCATGAAAGCTGCACGATTTCAGTTGCCTTTCTGTAATCTATTGGTTTCCAAGAAACTGTCCACACTGTCTCTTTCTTTGAATAATTCCTTCCAAATGTCTGTCCCACCCCAATATCCAGTTTCCCTAGAAGCTGGACACACTCAAGGGGCAGCATCCTTGCAAAATTCAGAATATAAACTTGGTGTTTGCAGTCTGGGTGAGACAGAGCAGATGGACTGGTGCTTTGACTAACATTACACTCAGCTTTAGACAGTGGTTTGCCACAGTTTCACGCTAAATCGCAGAGAAAATTACAGCTTGCCGAGGCATAAACTAAAGTTAGTATCAAGTTGTTTTCCAAAACATCAGCAGGCAGAGTGTGAAGTTACACTGTTTGAATGTTCTCACAGTAAATTCATTTGGTTTACCTCACGTGAACAGAGGTTTCATAGCTGTGGCGAGCATGTCCCCAAGGCAGCAAGGGCTGACAGACTGACGACAAGAGGACAAGGTGAAAGGCAACCCTCGACACTACAGTGCCACAACACACACTCATCACACTCATGCATGCAGTCAATTATTAACACATATATTTAGACTCGGTGTGACATCAGCTTCCAGGGATATCATTAACTTTTCATTATAAATAAATGCTACTTAGAAATGATAGAAAATAAGCTCCCTACTCCTCCTGAACATTCAGACAACAATCATACAACAAGTACCACATTTTTACATCCACAAGGACACAGCAAACAGGAAAATCTGTGAAGACCTCTTAATGCTTCCATATCATTACTGAAACATGTAGCTCCTAAACTCAGAGCATGATCATCTCCAAAATAAAAAGAAATAAACAAACAGTTACAGGGGTGCCCAATTAAGTGCAATTTCATATGCAGTACTTGATTTTCAAGTCAGATAAACAGGGCTGAAATACATGTTAGTACATGGATGACATACTGTATTCAGAAAAGTTCCCTGTGCAGTTTCCCTTTAGGTCTCAGTAATGAGGGGATACACAAGGCAAAGCGTGTCAGCAACTTTTCTGACAGCAGAGGAAGGAAAGGCAAAGTGAATACCAGGGCTCAGCCCAAATGTCAGCACCACCACTGTTTTCAATTAAGACATGGTACATGGGGAGGAGAGAGAAGAAACATCAAGGAGGAAGATGTTTTGGAACAGCTGGATGCGGCAAACCTAGGCTGTATTTATACTGTGCACGCAGCAGGAATGGGTGGTACTCTTTTACGACATGCAGCAATATTACAACCACAGCTAAATTACATTTAGATATAACAAATAACTTGACTAACCCTAACCCTAAACAGGATGTACAATCCACTACCTATGTTTTAACCCAAAAATTTGGTTATTTGTAATCACTTGGGTTTCTATCAAAATATGCATATGATGGCTAAACACTGTGTTTTTTTATTAAGACTGATGAATTATGCAAAAAAAAGCATAATTGTTTTATTAGCCGATACAAATATGTCATGCAATAAATCAGTGCGTAAAATTTTGGTTCATCTGCATTGCTTCCACACACACACATGCACGAACGCACGCACACACACACACACACACACACACATTTCAAAAAGGAACAAACACACGACAGAGAGTCGACTGTCTGTGATACAGTATCATTCAAATAACAGGATGAGATCCTCATCAACAAAGACACTGTTATTGTAAGCTATGTAAACACCATTATGAAATTCTTGAAAGCTAGAAAAATAATTGTGTAATATGACTAAGTTTGCGCACTGCGCAGAAATGTTTGTGTAGAGTCTCATGACTGGTTAATGGGGGATTCCAGACGTAAAAATAAATGTGCTATGACTGATCTCCTGCTGTGGTTAGTACAGCAAATCATGGTCAGGTGTGGTCAGACCTTTGGTCTGAGCAAGAGGAAAGTTCATCACTACCCACACAAAGACTGAGCCATTCAAAATACTAAAAGCACGAAAGGGAGTTCTCCCACCAACACTTTGTAAATATTGATGGGATCTTTCCATTTAGACTCAGTGTTTTCTTTTTTTTTGACAACGCTGCACAAGCAGACACATGATGTCATCACTGATCTAAACTTTGGGGTCAAATCCCTCTAAGAGATCCTGTGTTTAAGAGTTCACAAGATAATGAATTGGATATGAAAGGAAGACACACAATATTATATTGTTCAAGAATTTTTTTGTCCAAGCTTTTCTCACATGTAAAACTAATTGATTATAGGCCCTTTTCTGGGCCTATAAATTAAACCAAACATTGATCTTAAACCTAAACTTGGGACAGCAGACAAAGCTGTAATCATAGCATTGAAAATACCAATAGCTAATGAGTTATTATGCCAACATGCAAGCAAACAGCCGTCCGTTTTTATGCACTGCAGATATGAAATAGGGTTAGCATTCATTTGAATTCCATATGTCTGGGATTGACGCTGATGAGAACTATGAAAAGCATATATGCGCTTTATGCTTTATGTGTAGAACATAGAAGGATATATACAAAAATGATACAAAACTAGACAGGGTTTAAATCATGATCCACGGCGCTGATTTATCTTTTGCTTTTTGTTCAAATGTTTCATGTTTAATGGTCATTGCTTTGGCGTTTGTCACTTCCCACAGAAACACAGAAATAATACTATTCTTAAAATAATAGCTCTTAGTCATTCAGCAGGCATGTGACTCATTCTTAAAACAGTAGCTCCTCCGTTGTCTAGGTTTCCTGTCAAATATCATGGGTAGATAAGAAAGCTCTGAGATGGTTTTAGAATGGAACTACACAGGCTTGGACAATAAAAAAGAATGACAGGGGTGTCCTGACAGTGTGATGTGATTTCTAAATTTAGATCTGCCTCAGTCCTACCACCCACAACTGTGTGACGTCAGCATCCTGTGGACCCTCCAACACCCTTGACCTCTGAACTTATGATGACTCACTCAACCCTCTTCCCTAAATGAACTTTCTCTCTCCCTCTCCCACACACACCTTCCCTCCACTGCTCAGGTTTCTGGGAAACACTGGACATTTACAGTTTTCTACGTGGGAGAAACTGAACTGGGGCACACTGCAACACTTAAAAAGGAATAATGCACTGGTTTATAGGGGAACCAAATTCCTCAGTGTGTTTCTTCTCCAAACAGTTAAAAGTAGTTGTTTGATAAACTGTGCATTGACTGACTAACTGTCAATGTTTCTGTTTCCTTAAGTGTTTTTGCGGAGGTACATATAATACTCTGTGGCTTTGTCACCACTTTGTCAAGTGACACATAGTCATAATTCACTGATAGTACATTTTGATTCATGCAGCAAGTGTTTTACATATTATAGTATGCACTAAATACTCAGCTTTACTGTGTTATATACTTCAATACAGCTGTTTGGGCTCACACACTGGTCTGACAAGACAGTGCCAGTGTTTGTTTTCTTAAAAAATGCCACAGGTTGTTGCTACGATGACCTCATTTGTGGAGAACATTTTTTTGGTCACCAACCAGCCATTCTTAAAACTATGCACAGCACTGGACCTGTTTAGGCATTTTCTCAACCTTAAGGAATTCCTCGAAGCTATTTCCATGCTGTTGTATGCCCATGCTTATGGTTAGGTCTGGTGTCTCATTGTCTCATGCAGTAGAACAACGTAGCGATTTTGTGGGGTTTCCTGACCGCACACACACCAAATATGTACAGTCGAGTACAGTGAGGACCCTGTGTCTGAGAAGCGAGCTCTGTGGTTGAGATTGGCCTGCCTGAGTAGGAAGTCGCTGACCATTAGTCATATTTTATTGCAGGGGGAGTCTCATTGTGAGGGGGTTCATGGGTCAGGACCATGTTTGTGTTTCTTCTCTTGTGTCTTAACTCACAGCAGATGATGAACATGGTGGATTTGGAAATCTGTGACCATCTGTTGAACAGCTCACTGGAGTGGAGTGACTGAATGGCTAATGAAAGCACCGCTAGGCCATGATATCAACTATTCAACAGACTATATGACAGGCTGGATTTCCGACTGTTCAGCATGTTCAGATAAAGCAATGTGATCACATGGATAATACCACCATCTGACCCGTGTTGTTGCTATCACATATTACATTCATTTATCATCATTTGGTGTAAATAATCCTGTCCTATCCGCTAAACACAAAAAACTTTGTAGTTGTTAGTATTTTGCAGCATTTGAGCGTGATTCATTTGCCAAAGAGTAACAGAGATACAGATTTGGCAATAATGTCATTATTGTAAACCCTTTTTGGCCACAATAGTTGCACAGTGACAGTCTGGTCTCATGACAGTCCCACGTCCTATTCATAATGACATTAAAAAGACATCAGGAGTGATCAGTATTCCATTCTGTGGACTACGGGTGTTTCCTTTCTGTCAAAGCAGCCACCCAAGAAGTTGGACAGCGATCACTGCCAAACCACAAGATCCCATGTTCTCTCCACCACCTGAGAACTACTATCAATGCTTATCGCAATTAGGGAACATCTAATTACTCTTTTCCTCCAGTGACACAACTATCACCACCCACTGTCCTCAAAGGACACAGCTGCAGGCCAGGGCTTATCTTGCCTGTCCCACTTAACATGACTGGCATGGAAGCTGTGCAACAGAGCTGTTAAGTCAGAGCTGGACACGCTCCATGTGCGACAATTGCTCGTGTTATCTTTTCAAATTTTGCCTCATCCTGTGTCTCTTAAGTAGCCTGTCAGTCGGATGAAAGGTATTTCCTCTGACTCACTGCTCTATTCGCTTTTGTCAAGCCAGAGTCACACAGGCCTTAAAGACCTCCAGAGAACAATGGTGTTGTCTCCTCCCCCAGCAGCTGGGCAGACTCAAAGTACACCTTTTTCTATAATTGGGCTTTTTCAAATAAAATGCACACTGCTCTGTGTTATGCTTACAGTATGCTGACCTAGTTTAGCAACAGTGTTTCTAAAGGGTCCTGACTTTCATGTTTCGGTTGTGTCAAAGTAACACACACACACACACAGCGGCAGTATTCTGAAGACTGGCTTCCGTTTCATCTTGTCCCATTTTTGACAGTCAAGTTAAAGTAGAGCATGCAATGGCCCACAATTTTATTTGTCGAGCTACGATATTACAAACATAGTAACCTTGTTGTCGGACTAACACATAAAGTGGGACTTCATCCCCTTGATTGTGGTCTAAGCTATCCTTCCTGTGAGGAAAGTTGCAACTATAGAAACACACTAATACAGTAACACATATTGAATCTGTGTCAAATGCTACATTCACAGAAACAATTTCCATTTATTTTTGGGTCTTCTCTGAATTTAACTTCAGCTTGTGACTTCCTTAATTTTTCTGTAGGCCTTTTGAAAGAAGCCAGAGACCAAGGTACACTTTTTACAGAACATATATATAGATATATGTTTAAAAATAAGTATTGATCAAATCATCACTCAATCACACAAGGTCTTGAGTGATGAAGTGTTGAGGAGCCTGGCTAATGCAAAAAGATAGAGTGCGTTCAACTGCAGCGATCAGCTTCAAGAATTAAGCTGGTTACTGTTTTTTTTTCAACTACAGACATGAAAAGAGTAAGAAAAGTAGTATTTTTGGTAGAAACTATCCAGTTTGTTCCTTTTAAATGACTGGTTGTGTCAGCAGAATGATGAATGTGGGATTGACAAAATAATACAGGGCCCACATTTATTGTAACGAATGACAATACCATGACGAGCCATGGTGTGATCTATTTATGTGCTGTTAATACTTTACAGGAAGTTTTTTGTTTATGGAAAGTTTTGGTAGCAAAATACTGTATATATAACCAGACTTATCCTGTATTCCAATCTATGCATTATGGTTTCCCTTATCAGGGCCATTTCCTTCTCTTGGCATGATTCATGTTGTTATCTATGGTATAACGGTATGTGAGGAATGTAGAGCTGTTTCACCTCTGTGCATGAGTAAAGCCATTTGTAATATTGCTCAAGTGAATCTCTCCTTTCACCAGTCAATGTGACTCTGAATAGGCCTGATTTCATCGCTTCATTTGGGCATAAAAGAAAAGATGTCCACCTGTCATGCATCCAAATCCACTGCTTAACTAAGGAATGTCACAATCTGTTTTTGTGTGCTGGATCATCAGAGTTATCCAACTTCCTGTGGTGAAGGATAAAACATGATGGCGACTGAATATTATGTTAGGGAAATGTCCTTATGTTGCTATCGTTTGGATGGAAAATAGAAATATGTGGGTATAATTTTATCTAAATGTTGAATAAACATTTATATTATCATCCACTAGTGTAAGTGGATAATGTAATAGACAAAATAGTCTTATTTTTGGCCAATAAATGTGACTTTTCCAATGTGAAGCAACTTTATTAATACCATGCTGAATAGAAAATAAAGTCTATATCTGGCCATGCTGGTTCTCTGACATGACATAACTTTAATAAAGGCACATTAAGGGTCATGGTTTCTCAGGCCTGCTTCTTTCTGGCTTGGTTATATATATAACTGTGAGTAGCAGCAACTTAGCCCTGTTCCTCTGCAGATAAGCCTCCGTAGGGTTAATGCAGCTCCAGTCAGCATCACAGTCAGGAAGTATGGGAAATGGACTTCAATTGGCTAATTTGACTTTACTTAAGCAATCCGAAAATAATATCCTCAGGTGGTGCAGTGAGTAATGAATGCAAGGCTGTGACTTGAGAGTCTTCATGTGCCTTCACAGCTACAGTCTGAATGCCTCTGATTGTTGCTCCGCACTCAGGGAATCTTGCTGCATGTATTACTGCAAGTAAGGCAAGTATTACTAATTAAGGGGGCGTCAGATGGTGGGCAGGATGACTAAGTGAGACTCCTGGGTGGGAAGTGAGCAAAGTGTAATAGCTTTTAATGACATTTTTAAAAAAGAAAAATCAACTGAGGATGGATAGGATGGATTCTAAGACACATATTTACCATTTTACACACAAAATAATCAAATACTCCCCTACTATAATCTGAAGAAAATATTGTTTTTAATGAAAATGCTTGTTACTACTTTTGTTACT
>JAFBJQ010007965.1:0-18182 GCA_016785345.1 Trinectes maculatus | reverse complement strand
TTAAACATGATCTATTTGTTTGTATTTTTCATTATGAATATTGTAAAAATCCTTTGTGGAAGCCGGAAACCAAACTGTTGCAGAAAATTGTAAAAAAAAAAAAAATGACACAGTTTCGAAGCACTAAAAAGTGTTGAATAATAACTGTGTTGAATAATAACTGATTGATTACTTTCCAGCAATTCTCTATCCCTTTTAAACAATGAAGACTAACAATGTTTAGTCTTCACAGTTGCTACTTTGTTTGTGAGAAAATAATCCCAAGCAGATGCGGCTTTCTCATCCTGTTATATTTCTGTACACGGTTGGAAAGAAAGGTTTTGAAACCCGGTGTCAGTGCAGTGGATGCAGATGGAGCTGGGAAAACTTCCAGTAAGTCATCCTGATTACAGAGGGCATCAGCGGCCGCTGATTGGCCGCAGCGGGGGCGCGCGGCCGGAGCGCAGAGGGGCGTTACCGTCCGTCCGGAGCGATATATGTACGGCTGTGCGGGACCAGTGAGACAGACGCTCGAGCGAGGCAAGAAGCACCAGCGGAACACTTGGACACTATACGCGCAGACGAGCCCAGCCACTGCAGCAGCCCGCGCGCCGTGAACGCAGCAGGACGCAGCTCGCTTTGTTCCAGTGTGGAGAAATGCAGTCAGTGTACCAGCACGTCATCAGCCTGCTGTTCGTCTTCAGCAGCCTGCACGTTGACCAGCTGACGGAAGGCTGCTCGTGCGCACTGTCGCACCCGCAGGACGCCTTCTGCAACTCCGAGATCGGTGAGTTAGTGAGTACCTGTCCCACAGATGCCACCTGTCAGTCAGTGCAGGATAGAGGACAGAGGACAGGACTGACCCGCGATCAGCTGACTCTATACTAGCCTGATGGTAAAGCTCGTCACAGAGGACGCTGTAGTCAAAACGTTCACATATAACTGACCGGTGTTCAATTTCATTCACATGTTAACTTATACGACAACTGTGTCAAATTAACTATGTCACTGTAATGTGTTGTGTTTTTCTACCACATAAACTAAGAGTTCCGCATTCTTTTCACAATCACGTGGAAATAAATGATGAAATGATCGTGTGGTATCCACCTCAGAGAAGGACACCACTGTTGCTTTATGTTATGGAGTGAAACGAGTATTAGTCACACCACCTGCTCCACTTCATCTTGTATAATAAGCTGTTTAGTGTAGGAAACAGTAACAGTGGAGCTACAGAGCTGATGAGTGAAGTGTGTCATATCTTCACCACTTTCACTCCGCTCTCTGATACTGGGTTTTATTTGACTCCTACAGCAACGCAGTAAAAGTGTTTGAGCTTTTGCTTGCTGTACCTTTTTTTACGGAACAACACTGTAAACTGTCTTTTGAAGCTACATGACTGATCGAGTAGTGTGAGATGTCAACAGTGGATAATAAGAGTCACAGTCAGTTCAGCTTGTTTAACTACCCTGCCTGGTATTTACAACCACCCGCTTGTTACTTTGCGACTTTGGGTCACTAACAGAGGGAAGGTTGACACTTGTTGTTTTATTGCCTGGTTATTCCTTCTCTGACTCACCAGAATAATATGAACTTGACCTGTGTTTTTAGTCAACACAGGGAAAGACATGCGGATGATCTGATCTGCCATGTAGGCAGAGAGACAGTTTTCAGGTTGACAGTTTCAGGTTGGGAACAGTTTCTCTCTCTCTCACGCACGCACGCACGCACGCACACGCACACACACACACACACATTCATTCATGCAACAGATAATTTGATTTAGTGTCAATTGACCCCAAAATATGAAACCGTCACTCAGCTCTCTAAAACCCTGACACATCAAACAATTATCTGTCACTCTAAACTGAGCATGTGCATTCACACAAACACGCACGCACACAGCAGCAGTATCCATAGCCAATGCGTTGACCCTGTCATCTGGGGTCGACCAACAAGTCACAGTTTCTGCCGCAAGACCCAATGTACACATACAAGCTTTTAATGCTGCACTAATTACTAGTTACCAGGCGAGGCGGATAGTAATAATAAAAGCTTAAAAAGTCTATATCTATTCAAATGCATTCAAAAATGAAAAAATGTTATAATTTTAAGTATATTTTTTTCGAAATGAATTTCATAGATAGATAAGAATTTGGGACCACACACATGAATCTCAAGCAAAGCTAATATAACACAAAAAAGAAACACAATAAACACTGTGATATATGAATTGTGTTGTCTATGGAAAGAGCCTTGTTAGCTACTGTATTGTCTTACTGTAAAGCAAAGCTAACAGACTGTTGGTGGCAAAAATAAACTTGCTTGTCTTACAATGTTGAACTGTTCCTTGTAAATCTGATGTCATAGTGTATTAACAGGCATAGCCAGAAACATGTAATAATAGTATAAGTGCCTTTCTCTTCATATGAGATCTCCTCTTTGTTTACACTCATAAATTATCCATCTGCAACAAGAGACACTTAAATGACAACATGCCCTCAAAATGCAATTTAATTAGCAGTGTCCTCTATCTAGACTTAGTACAATCATCCTTGAAGACTTTTACTTGCTCAAAGCCTGTGCCAAATGTGACTTTAAAAGAAGTAGACACAACTAGCACAACTTTGATCAGGCAAGTGACAAGCAAGTGACAAAGTTTTGATGTGTGGAAATTAGCAATAAATCTTTTGCAGACCTTCAAGGGGAAAGGCTGCCCAGGTTTAGACTTTTTATAGGAGGAGGACCCTAAAATAGGTCTTATATTATATATTGTGACTCCAAGAACCAGGATATATAACCCCATAGAAACCTCAAATCATCAGGCCTTTCAGTTTGACGCAGTTGGACTGAGTGAAAATGCAGCATGCACAGACACTCTTGCAATGCCTTTCACAGTCCTTCAGATGTTCAGATAGCTTATGATGTTGGCACCCACAGAGACTTCCCAGTGTACAATCTGGGACTGACTTCAGTGGATGCAGTGATCAGTTGTGAGCCTCATAAATCCCATTTCCAAGGTCCCGGCTTAGCTTGAAGTGTGCTTTGAATGCTTGCGGTGCCTCATGTGCCTTGGAGCAGTTGGATTCAGAGCACAAAGGTCACAGCTAGTAACACCCTCACATGGCTAATACTGACTTAAATTCTTCTTTTTGTTAAAAACTGGCATTAACAGAGTCTAGACTTTTACGATGTATAAGAAAGCTGAAATGTTTGGTGTTGTAGGCAATATTGGCATTGATGGTCTATAGCAATTGATATTTCCTCACATTTTCAGGTTTATGTATGTCAGGTGTTGCATCCCAACAAACATCCTAACAGACACCACAGGGATGAAAGGACAAATGGATCCTCCTTGTTTACTGTTTAAAGATGGAGTACAAAAAAGTATGGGGTTAGAAATCTAGTGCTGTCAGTGAGAAACCCTGTAATTCTCACTGTCGACATCAAAGATGACAGGTCTGAATCTTCCCAGTTCAAAACCTGTAGTCAAGTTAAAAGTGTTTTGCTCTTGTTTTCTTGGTCTATAATCACCCTCAGGCAAGCCACTGGTTGAATCACAATACAGTGAAAACCAGTTTATTTCAGTTATTTCAAATGTAAATTTTGATATTTAAAATCGTTACGTGTTCTAATTTGTCTGATCAGTGGACTACTGGCTTGTATGACCTGTTACTCATCTGCAGATCCATCTTGCTACTTTCTCTTTCACATACCTGAGCACCAGTAAGTGACCTGGCCACTTTCTCGTGCGGAGGCCTAGTTGGCTGCTATTAGGCATCTGGTTTAAAGCAGCTCATTCACAAGGGAAATGAGCAGCGCTTGTTTTTCCAAAGCCTTTCGAAGGCAAGATTAGAGGCTCAGCAGTAAACTTTGACCTTGAGATTTAATATAGCTGCGTAACAACGCTTGTTCCCAAGTGCTTGGTATGAGCAAACCTATACATGCTTGCACTGTGAACCTAGTCTACTGCTGAGGATTAACATGATATGTGTTTACGCTTCCTTTGCAATTGAGTATTAGGCCATGAGAGAAACACACCCTCTCCTACGGTGCATAATTTGTCGGGCATATAGAGGAGCTTTGTCAAACATGTGCAGCATAGTAGGTTTAGAGCAATGCACGTCATAGAATTTTGTAACAGCAACCTCCTCATTCAAATACATCCTCCTACTATACATGCGCTAAATCAATACGCTCTCTGTCAGAACCTCTCCCCTCCTCATCTGCAGGTCAACAGGTGACAGATGATAACCTGAGTGAAGCCAGGACTCATGAGATGCATTATGCAAGCCTGAATTCAGATATCCATAGTTTTCCCAAAAGTCAGTTCAAAGTTTATGGATTCCATCCTAGGAGCATCAAATCCCTAATCCATCCCTCCCTTCTCTAGTGACCACACAGCCACGGCACGGTCCACAGTTTTAAACAGGAGGCCAGTACGGGGTTGATGGAGTGTGTGCCTAACACACACTCCACTGTGTTATTGAGTAATCAATGATCTAATTTTACAATAACTAAAACTGCAGTCAGTAGAAATCAGACTACAACCAGGAATTGTAATATTGCTGACATCTAAGTCATCTAATGGCAAAGAGATTGACCCACATATCAAATGCAGACACTAAGGAAGCACAACCAGACCAAAGCCAACAACCGGAGCTCCAGGTATAGGTTGTGACTCTACCACTGCGTTCATGGATACTCACTAATTTGCAGACCAGGTTTGTTATGTAGTGATTTATTTTAAATACTTTGGTCAAAGTTTACTGAAGTACCAATTTTAGCTTTGACAAGTGGTGCTTTGAGGTCAGCTAGCATGACATTTGACATCAAATGACTAGTTGGTTTAAGATTCCCATGCCTCGTGCCAACAAAAACTTCTAGTGAAAAGAAAATTTGTTGTCTTGTTAAAGACTTGAAAAGGTCATATCAGTTTTTTAATAAGATGACGATTAAAATAAAGTTTCCTTTCTTGCTTGGTGGGTACTTGTAGCTCGTAGCTGTTCGTAAACTAGAGCTAGACATCGGTGTAGCTAACATTTAACACCAGCCTGCTTACGGTATTACTAATCTCTACTTGTGGTACATCGCACTAACAAACCACCATTAGCAACAGCGATGAAAACTCAATGAATGCTTTATAAGCTGCCTTCGCATTGCACCGACCAACAAGTGGACGCTGCAGACTTAATACTCCAGCGTGTTTAATCTGACACCTGGCTCTGCAGCAGGGATTCAGTTTCAGTGTTTATTTTTGAGCGTGGTAGCGCGCCGTCCTGAGAATTCCTCTTCCTCCCACTCGCCTCCTCAAACTTGGACCACTTTCTGCATACTAAAATCACCGTCACCCGCCCTTTCTGTCCCTCACACACACATATAAATGAGTCACCTTATTCTTGTCATTCCTGCAGTTTGCCACACTGTACGTAGGCTGAAATAAATTAACTAAATTACATGCTCCCTTTTGATATTTAGCATTTGTGCTTCTGTAATCCTCAGCTTCAGGCAATAAATACTGAGTAAAAATGGATTCACTGCACGTTTTTATTTTTTCCTTTGGTTAGACCTTGGTTACCTCTCTTATCATGCAAATCCACCCACACTTCAAAATGTATGTCAGATAAATCCTTGTGCGTCACAGCACGGGGCTGTAATTCCTCATGTTTAACAAAGTAACACAAACTGTAAGGAGTAGCTGAGAGTTATTTCAACTTCACTTTATCAGCTTCTGGCTTATATGATGACTACGTGACCCAGTAGTTCCTGGTAACCTTAAGCATTAGGTAGCGAGTAAATGGCTTAAAATTGTATATGAAATAGGTGAATATATGTATCAACTATATAGTGGCATATCCATATGTATGACGAGTTTCCAGTTGAATCAGAGTGATCTTAGCTCACATTATTAAACTGGGTTACACAAACACTCATGATGTAGACTGTTTGACGTGAGCATGCAGCCTTGCGGTTGTACGTAAATATAACTGGTGAATGGATAGGAGGTCAAGGGGTCACTATAGGGGAATGACTCAAATCCTGTCTCCGGAGCAGCTGGGGCCCCTCACACATTCCTTAGGGTGATGGCACCATCACTGGCCAATTAGTGGCTGCCATCCAACAAGAGGGGTCCTATCTGGATGGACTTCAGTTAAATCAGCTGACCTGTGGCCCTTGAAACGCGAACATTTGATTCTCTTGGGGGTGGGCTTGAGGTCAGGACTGAGTAGGAAACTAGGTTTTAGGGGGACACTTGAAATAAAAGTAGAAGTGTTTTTAACCAAGGCACACTTATCCTGCTATATCTACACATTCCTGCGTAATTGTGGCCCAGGTCCTCTGTAATTGCAGCGGGAAAGGTCTGTCAGACACCATTTGAGTACATTCACAAAAGGTCGACCAGGTAATAGCACTCCTGAGCTTATATTAAAATAGATGACAGATTAATGGATCAAATGTTCTGCAGTAAGTTATTGTGAAAGGTCATAAAGGGATGGTATGGGAAGGGAGTTTCATCATTAATTTAAAAAGACCTATTTGCATTGGTTTTGCGATGATTGAGAACATTGCTGTCAGTGAAAGTCAGCAAGTTTATAGAAAAGGAGTTTGCCTGAATATATTCAAACAGAGACCATGTTTTGAAATTTGGACAGATCGATACCGATGAAAACAGACGGCTCTATTTCTCTTTGTATATATTTAGAATTTCAGGGTCTTCATGGCCGAGTAAATTCATGGCCATTGATTTTGGGTGGTCATGCTTTGACCGCTTCTTGTGTCTGGGTTTTATTTTAAAGCCCGTTTCCACATGCCCCGGAAGCAGGACAACTAGACAGATACAGACCAAGGAGAAGATGCAACATGCCTCATTTCTTCCTCCAATTGAAAAGAGTGAAAGGCTTCTCGTTTTTTTTTTTCTTTCTGGGGAATGTGAGCCCCCAAAGAATGTGGGAAGGAAATTCCACTGAGAGGAGATAACAAACACTGCCAGTGTTAGTTGTGTCTGTGGCTGGTTTGCTGTGGGCCGCAGGTGAACTTCACAGAACATTGACCGCTTATGCAGGGCCCACAGGTTTACTCAGACTCTATTCACTAGCCTAAATTATCACTCGTTTCTACACTCCCCAATCCTGGCCTTCCACAATAAGCCCCCTTAGTCCCAACACCAGTGAAAGCAAACAAATCAAAGTCACCACAGAACATTTTCACATCTGTCGCATTTACATGCAGGTCCTATAGGCAGATAAGATCTTTTGAAAGCCCTAATCCCAAAATAGAAGGAAGCCTGTTTGAAAAGACACACTCATTGAACCCTTTTCCCGTCAAACAACTGTGTTTAGTTTTTTCTTTTTAAATCAGCAGAATGTCAGTCTAAATACTAACTGTACAAAATCTCAACCAAGTGAAAAACCAAGCTGCATATGAAGTATCCAGAGATGTTACAAGCTCCACCTTTGCAGAGGCCTCTTACTCTTTTGCAGAAAATCAGATAAACGGATTAACTATGGTGCCAGCCTGGTGCTGAAATGGTATTATCAGGAGGTTTGATAATGCCTCCTATTGGCCAAGGCAATGAGTTGGTTGGGAGTGAAGAGCTTAGTTATATGTTAATGTTATGTTATGTTATAAGCGTTTTTGACAGATTGATGCGATCACTTCAGAGTGGTTGACCAGTCTACCTCCTTTCTTTACAGTGATTCGTGCTAAGGTGGTGGGCAAGAAGCTGATGAGAGATGGACCTTTTGGAACGATGCGCTACACAGTCAAGCAAATGAAGGTGAGAGCGTCAATCATGATGCAGGACAGTTTCTTCACATCTTTCCGATCTGAAGAAAGGACATGCGCACTTGTCGTCTAACTGCCGAGAGAAAGACTTCAAGAGTGAGATTTTCAATATAAACATGTATCTCTTTCAAAATGGAGAGATACAAGGGAAAGGTTCAGTCAGGTTCCCACAGCATTGATGGATTAAACAAAGCCAGGTTTGCTTGGCATTCCATTTGGAAAAATTCAACAAGGTTGAACTTATAGGGCTTAAAGTGTCATCTGCCCTTTTGGGAAGCTATGTTTTCATATGCTTTGTGCACAAATGGCCAGTGAAACATAAGGGATTTCATTTGTTTTCAGCTGATGTTAGAGGATTGGCTCTGAGTTTTTATTACTAGGATAGGCTTTATTTTTGTAGATTGACTCAACATGTTGAAAGTTTACCAGGCGTATGACAGTAAACACAAGGTCACTGAAATGAATGTGACATTAAATACAACCTCAGTTCTCTTCCAGGTAAAAACAATCTTGGGCACCATTAATCTCTTTCATTGCTTGTTGCAGAAAAGCTTTAGCTTCAATGCTGTCTCCGTGTCCCATCAGCTACTGTGTGACAGCTGAAAAGCTGTTTGGAATACTCCAGCTGAAATCCCATTCTTTACTTCCTCTCTATTCTTACATAACGCTGCATATTTCTGACAGATGCTGACATCAGCCTGCTGCACAGACAGGAGCCAGGCTGGAGGATTAGCAGGCTTACAGACATTACAGCTCAACCAAACTCTGTACTTAGATTGTAAATATTGCACTGCATTTGTACAATCAATAATGAAAGCATTACATCCCCCCCTGTTACTGAAGCACACAAATCAAGTATTATCCTCAGGAATTAGATGGGACCTTTGCACTTATTGGGTTATTTAATTGTATTGCAGTCTGCTGGTTTATCATGCAAACAGTGGTTTTCCTTGTGGACTAATGAGGAACACAAATCCTCCAGAATTTCAACAAATCCTATGAGATAAACGTCTTTGGCGTTCCCAAACCTCCACAGTTTTGGCCTTAAGTAACAGTTTGTTCTGCTTTTCTGGGAGCTATGCGTCTAAACAGGGATTTCCTGTTGTTCCCAGACAAATAAATTGCACTGGAAAAACAAAACAGCAGTTCTCAGGGCAAACACTGGCTTCCAGCTCTGCATAGCTGATAGAGTAGACAGACCTTAAGTGTAGTCACAGTTTAGCAATGACCTTGCCCAAACAGCGTCAAAGTCAAAGCACATTACACAACATCATCATGTTATCTAAGATTTAGTTAAGGGCAGAGTCTAATACTCCTTCCTCCAGGAATACCACAAGGAATTTGTGACATCTGATCACAGTCAGCATACCGTTGCAATAGGGAGGTATACAGCACAGCACTTTCATTTCTTTCAGGTCCTCACTGAATGTTTGGTTCTTGTATCCTACAGATGTACAAGGGATTTGACAAAGTCCAGCATGTGCAGCACATTTACACAAGCGCCTCTGAGAGTTCTTGCGGCGTCAAGTTTGACATCAACAAGTACCAGTACCTGATCACAGGTAAGCTTCTGGTTACATTTCTTAACCTATATGAAGGAAAGGAATATTCTTAACTCACAAAAATGAACTCCCGGCATTTCCCAGCATCTTCCAACATTATCCCTAGACTATCCTAAATAATAATAAGTGTTTTACAGTAGAGAACTGCAGTCACATAATAACAGGCGGTTAATGTGCAGTATGGGCCCTTATATATATATATACACACACACACACACACACACCCTTATATAGAATAATCTGTTATATGATCAAAGATCTGACCATATATAATCTGAGAAAATAGTCAATGTGTCAAAAATGTGTTTTGAAAGCTCAGGAAAATAGTTAATAAAAATATTTCATCACTGATGGATTTTTTCTACATGAGGAATCTTAAAATCTAACCAGTTCTGACTGACTTCAAGCTTTTGACACAACAAAATTCTCAAAACAAAATTCATTTCAGACAGAGAGATTTCTTCACAGAGGCATATTATTAAAGCTATTCCGTGGCTTCTCCTCCTCTTACCAAAAACTCATTCAGTCATCCTATGACACAAACTTTCCCACGTTTTATAACCCACCATTTGCCACTGTGCAGAGAGGCACATTCTCTTCTCTACATTTCCCATGACAGAGCGAGCAGAAAGCATCCCTATTCTCTCACAACTTGAAATTAACAACTAGCAGGAAGTGGCTCGCAATTTCCAGCAGGAGCATTTTATGAGTTGCTATTTCCAACAGAGTCGCAGGTTACATTGGACCCTGCAGCGCTTTGTATATGAACTGTTGCTATGTCTCGACCTGTAAGTACTGCAACTACAGCCCACAGTGCGAGTGAATGAGCTGCCGTTGCCAGGCAGCCACTGCTGTGTTTACGTAGCATGGGTGTGAGTGACATCACCAACATCTTTTGCCTCTCTCGTGGGCGTCTATAATAAGTCCTGCATAGGATCGGGAAGGCATTACGAGCAATTTAAACACACCGGTGCCTGTGAAATGAGCTCCTTAAGTCTCCTTTGATCATGACTCGAGTGCTCTGGTCCTGATTAGTATTTAGGAGCATGTCACACACTCAACACCATGTAATAAGCCTGCAAGTGACTCCGGTAGTCCCAGAGCGGAGAGGCAGGGTGAGCTGTAGGGTCGAAGAAACACATATTTGTGAGCGGACAAATTGCTGTGTGGTGACAACATAGTAAAGGAGACATATGGTGACAAATCGTGATGTTCCTGGGCTCGCACAACCCGTCATGGTGCACCTGTCTCGGGGGTCAGTAAGCCTCAAGCAGTCAGCCACTCAAAATAGGCATCGGCTGACCTTTAGATACTCAGAAATAGGGGTGATGGTATAATATGGGCTTACTGTATGTGCTTCTTTTACCATACATAAATGACTTGGATTGATTGAATTACCCATCACTTTGACCCATAGAGAAATTTCAAAAAATTCTTCAGAGGCAGATATAGCTTGTATATATATTCAGGTCAATTCATCCCCTTCATTCTTTGTTTTCCCAGGTCGCGTGTACAATGACAAAGTCTACACTGGGCTGTGCAACTTCAACGAGCAGTGGGACCGTCTCTCATTGGCCCAGAAGAAAGGCATCAACCATCGCTATCAGCTGGGCTGCAACTGCAGGGTGAGTGGCAACCAGAAAACCTCTGCTCAGTGAGGACAGGAAAGGTTAGGGAGAAGGACGAAGCAGGAGAAGGATCCTGCGACAGCTTTCACAACTAAAAGTAAATTGCTTACATAAAGTCCATCACAGTGCTTATCGGTGAACAGAGGCAGTAAAGCACTTAAATATTAATTCAAGTGAAAGGTCAAACCTGTATTGGTTTCATGTTACTGTTTATCTACAACAACTGGAGGCTAGGAGCAAATCTCATCTACTTACATGATAAATGACCTTCTTGGTTACACAGTAGATTTATTGAATCTGAATTATGAACAAATCTTTAGAGACTAATTTCCACCGTAGATGTCGAGGTTTCAAGCGTCCCACTGGCATGTATTAAGTAACAGCTTTGGAATCGGCTCAAGTCTTCATTCCAAGTTTTTGTGTCACTCCAACATGTTGTGCAGCTGCTGACCCACCTGGTAAACATCATACTGTACAGCAGTGTCCTAGACATCTGCTAACACCATCAGCCCCTATCAGTATAAGTGGATTAGCAGAGAGACCTGTTTGTTCCCCTTTGGGCCAGTGGCTGTAAACTGTGTTCACCATGAACATGGCACCTGTCCAGAAGCATCCAGAGACCATCAGTCAACTGAGACATCAGACTGAGAGTCCGTAAGAGCAGGCAGACGTAAACATCCCCACACTTTTTCAATGCTCTCAGCAGTCCTCCACCACATTCCTCCAAAAACGACGACTTACTGCACTGGAAAGCAGGAAACACGTCTCACTGGTTGCAAAATGATTCTCCGCAGATCATTGAAACCACTCAAAGATAGACGTTTATATCGAACATTGCTGAACCGCGGAGGACAGACTCTCCAGGTTTGAATAACGGAAACAAACTTAAGAGGAAGTGCTCCTCTAACGTTCTAATGCAAACTGATGCTGCATTCATATCCAGATAAGTGCAGCTGAAGACTGCGACGCAGTCACACCGTTTCCGTTCATCACCTCCGAGTCGTTATGTGGGTCTTCCTGTCAGTTCATGCTGCGCGTCCTTTCACCAAGCTGCTTTTTGTGCGAGCACCTGGAGTAGTGACGCACAAGACTGAATCGTTAAGAAAGTACATGAAGGTTACAGCTTCGGGAAGCCGACACCTTCTCATTTCACATTTCACAGCAGAGTGTTCACTCTTTGTGATTTCAGAAGCTGCATTTTCTTTCACTCGATCATTCGGCAGCAGTCAGTCAAGTCAAATCGGTGAATTAAAATTAAAAGTTACCACTGACGCTTTCAGGCAAATCAAAGGCCTACTCTACACTGTTGCTTTACTTTACAAAATCGAAAGGATGGTAACTGACTAATTTGTTTAATCATTCCTTTTTTTCCCCACATATAGCACTCTCATGACAGTATGCTGAATGTGGTGATAATATTGTTAATGTATAAACTTTTTGGGACACTGGCTAACTAATATAAAGTCCAAAGGTAATGAACCACAAATACAATGCAGTCCATGCCAGCTGTTTCTTCATTTCCTCATGGGAAAATTGAACAGATGTAGAAGTTTAAAAAGAGAGTTACTGTTTGACTAGTAGCTCCAATCTTGTTTCCTGCTTCATAATTATCTTTTTTTCCTCTGTATCTCTGTAGATCAAACCCTGCCGCTACCTGCCTTGCTTTGTGACCTCAAAGAACGAGTGTCTATGGACGGACATGCTGTCCCACTTTGGCAATTCTGGCTACCAGTCCCGGCACTATGCCTGCATCCAGCAGAAGGAGGGCTACTGCAGCTGGTACCGAGGGATGACAGGTCGTGACAAAAACACCATCAACGCCACAGACCCCTAAACCCATATGCACCCTGCCTGAACCTGAAACCCACTGTTGCCTCCCCGACGCCTTCCCCTCCCTGATCACCTCTAGAGTATTTCAGGACTCTTAAAGCTCACTGGTCTGGGTGACTGCCCTCCTTAAAGGGGCAAAAAAAAGAGAGAGAGAAGAGAAAAGAACAAATCCATTACAGTGCCTATTTTGTAGCACTTCTTATAGAAAAACAGTACCTCTTTTTTTTCTTACAAATCAACCATTTAAACTCTAATGGTTTTCCCCACATTACAGTCAAACATTTCTTATAATGCACTTATGACATTTCTATAGGGTTCAGCCGAGTTCAAAATTGCGACAATAACAGACAGTTACAGAATCGTAAGGCAGTGATTAGCCTGCATTGGGAGATACAGAACTTTAGAAATAATCTCAAAGACACTGACAGAACAGTGACAGTAACACTGGGATTACAATACCAGGCTAGCAGGTAGCCTACTGCTACAGCCTATTATGATATTCTATGAAGCAGTATATGTTTTCCTGTTGATAAACTAAATCTAAAAATCTGACGAATTTCAATCAATGAAAAAAAAGGACAACTGTCACTGATCATTATTTCAATTTAAGCTGTTGCATTGTTGTTATTATAGTGCACCTGTACGCAGCATAAGACTATTATAGAGCTGCATTGGAGAACGGAACAGAGAAGCTTACTGATAATACAGATTTAGGGACAACGTGCAAAGTATGGCCCCTGAAAACCACACCTCTTATTTTGGCTTCAAAACTATTTTTGATAATGGCATTGTTTCACAGTGATTCTATATACATATATAATATAGCCATTATGTCCAGATTCTTATGTAACGTGTCTTTACTGATGAAAGTGTCTGCTTCCCCAAGTGTTTGTGGTGTTGCTTCTTTTGCAGTTACATCACAAGCAGCACCTTTTTATGTTGAACACTGATGAGTATCAGCGAAATGCTAAAATTGTCTGTCTGTTACAGTGGCAACACAGGAATGAGCTCATTTCCTGCAGAGATGGTGATATTTTTGCTGTATATAACATAAGCTAAAGAAATGAATCATCAACTCAGCTGAAACCTCTGAATTACATCTATTTATATTTAATCAGTTTCACATTTAACCACATTTAACAATGTGGTATATCTGCAATCAAAGAGAATGAAGATGAAGGAGCAACTACAAGTTATATGTGATGGTACTTTTTTGCGCTTGATTATAAATCCCCTGACTGGTGGTACTCTTCACCAAATACAGTATCGACAGAGGTTTAAGAAAATGATTTATTTTGTAAGTGTATATTCAATCTTTTTTATTTAACAATTCGAAATTAACACACACACACACACACACACACACACACACACACACACACACACATATGTATACATATAATGTATGTGTGTGTATAAATGAAAATAACAATATTGTCTCTAAATCTGTTCTTTTTCTGTAATCATCTGGGGGCCTCCCCTATATTTCCCTGTGTAGTACCTTCAGTCCATTCCATTACCACACACAGATCTGCCTCATAGGGAGTAACAGCCCCTTCCTAACTTACACTTTAAAAATATTGTATTTTTGGTTAGTTTAGCACACAGTGGTGTAAAGATAAGAAACCATTCAATTGGTTCAGTTCAACTGTAACAATATAATGTGTTAAATTATTCATTCAAGAGCGAAATGTATTCATATCCATTCCAAAGTGACAAAATGTGCCATTCAGTTGTTTCCAGTGCAAGATTAAACGAAACCTCTCTGTCACAGAGTCCGTCATATCACAGGAGGAAGACAGCAAATCTGGTAACTCACTGAAAATACAATATTGGCCAGATAGCTGTTGTTTATACGCATAAATGTATAATTATCTGAAGTTATCATTATTGATTATGCTCCCTAAGTACTAACCTTTGATAAAAGGATCCCTCAATGAATCCTGATATACAACTTTGTTTTGCATAATTTTTGGAGCTTATTCATCTTCAGCCTGTCGTCCTCCTTTTGATAATGACTCAAATGATGCCCATTTTCTTGATTTGAAACAATTAACACCGTGTCAAACATGTGACAGAGAGTTACGGTTAAGTATCTTCATTGTCTTTAAGAAATCACAAGAAAGGTCACCAGTGAGCAAGTGAGTGAGTGAGTGAGTGAGTGAGTGAGCGAGCGAGCGAGTGTATGAGAAGGCTTTACATCATTATAGAATACAGTTACTGAATAACATATTTAGGCTGTTTCTCCCACTGTGGTGTTTCTGTGTCACTATTTCTGTGGTTCATGTTTATGTAAATATACTGTCTGCTTAACACAGAAATGCTCAGTCAAGTTTGATCCTTTAAAAAAAAAATCTATCACAGAAGCTGTGTACAGTTTGTGTGTAAACACTGATTCCTGAAGTGTGGGTCGGGCGTGTTTCCTTGTAGAGGTTATAGAAATGTTTGACTTAATTTCTGTGTTTTATATTTTTATAATAAAGACTGAATTAAAAACAGGACGTGGGACGTCTTTGGTGATTTTCTTTTGCATATGTTATTTTGTTCTCTTCTGTATTGTTTAAATGAAGAAAAAGATTTGAGAAGTACTTACCATCTGCGTGTGGTTGGGATAGAAGGTTTGTTCATTCAGGGGGAATTTCTCAGGGCCCAGTGAATGGTAGAGCTTAATCATCTGAGAAAACTGCAGAGAGAAATAAACAAGACGAGTCAGCGAAGAAGAGGAGAGTTTAGACAAACGCGTTACTGGAACACCTGTGTTCACTGGACATTTATACCCACAGATGTCAACATCTTGGATGACGTGATGGCCTTAAAATAATAATTATATAATATAAATAATAAAGAAAAAGTCTATTTTCACAGTCTCAGGAGCTGTTTTGAAATTGAAATTGTTGTGGTGTTGTAATTTTTCCTTCTAGTGGATAGACTTCATGTAACGTCACCTGCATTAGATAATGGTTTTGATCTATGGGCAACCAGCTGTGGCTTGACTTAATGATGGTTAAAAATGATTTGTCTCATTTTATATTGGTGAGAGTTGTAAAAACACGGTAACTGAGCTGTAACTTGGAGACTTTTATGAATATAAGTATGTGCGTTTAGTCTGTTAAGGAAGAATATACTTGAGACATGTAGGAGACCAGACAAACATTATGAGCGAAGCATTTTTCACTGTAGTCTGGAGAAAACTTGTTTCTCGTTTCGTCACGGTAGTGGCCGCCTGCTCCGCTGGCTCAGGAGACAGGTGTCTCAGCTCCATTTAACAGCCTGACAAAAATCAGAGGCAGTTGCCAAGGGGGGGACTCGCATCACCTTTGTGTGGGTTAAAGTAGAGTGAGGAGAGACGTTAAAAATCGCTTACCACCCAAGGTTTGCTGCAGAAGTTGTAGATGGAGAAGAGAGTGTTGATGCTTGGGACGCCACCAAAGTGCAGGCCGATGACAAGGTTCCTAAAGTCCTCACCAGGAACCATGCTGTAGGCATGCTGGCGAATTAGGACAAAGTCTGGCTTGAAAGACCTGCAGCAAGACAGGCATGGAAATGAAAACCATCAGCTGGGGGAATTGTTTGTATTTCTAATCTGCAAGGTGTTTTAGGAATGTGCAGTCTGACTATCCTAATATAGTAATAGTAATAGATGTAGGGTTTTTTTTTTTCAACAAATCGACTCAATGTTTAAACAAAATCATCTTTCAATTTGATACCTCTCACTTGACTGTTCTCAGGTCAGACCTCTCCACTGCACTGGCTCCTCACGGGCTTGCTGCTCTGTCAGCACCTTACATTTACAGTCAAGGACTCCACTATCCACAGACTATGTCAGGCTCAGACGGGTGAAGATATGCTCCTGTGCACCTAATCTTTCTGGACCATGAATCCAGTTAACTCGGTCTAATCCTTCCTTTATCAACTTGTCTGGGCGCCAAGCCAAGTGACCCATCAGGCACCTAAAGGGCGCCTTTAACCCAGCCACTAACAGGAAATTCGCTCTGACTCTACTAATAACTTGTCAATGTTTCAGCTCTTTGTCATGTACTGTGCAAACATGAGTGTTTCAGATCCCAGTCAATTGCTATACTTTTCAATATCAATTTTTAGATATTGTAGAAGGAATCTGGAGGGTTGATGAGCGGTGTGAGACTGAAGTAACACAATGAACGTCTTTATATGTTTTTACATGGTAAGATTCAACACCTGATCAACAGCGACAAAATGGTTAAATACAAGAAGTAAAAAGCTGCAGGGTTTCTATTAGTATTTGTGATTTCTCAAGTGTTGCTTGTGTTAAACAGCACAGTCAGGACTGGCAGGGTGGCTGCGAAGTAATCTGGTCTCGGCGGCAGAGCGACTACAGCTGTTCCTCTCTGTTGCTGCTGCAGTCAGCCACAATGGCAACAGACCAAAGGCTCGGCTATTTATACTGGATGGAGCTGTTCACTAAAGCTTCAAACCAAACCAGACTTAACGTTTCATGTGAAACCCCAGTTGAA
Organism: Trinectes maculatus; assembly: GCA_016785345.1. NCBI lineage: Eukaryota > Metazoa > Chordata > Actinopteri > Pleuronectiformes > Achiridae > Trinectes > Trinectes maculatus. The sequence goes on along the minus strand of JAFBJQ010007965.1, from coordinate 908 downwards.
TACATGGGATAATTCATGCAACATGCTTTTTCTAGCAAACACCAAGTTCAAAGAGAACGGCATTCTGCCCAACAGTGTCCAAGAGCAGTATAACAGTGATAGGCCTAAACAAAACGTAGTGCTGTATCAAAGAGCAGGCCTTTCATTGTGAATGTGTTTGGATGGACAGCAATATTCCAATATAAATCTGATTAAGCCAATCGTCTGAGTCAGACATTGCCACATAAACAAAATGTTTAAAGGTCATACATGGCATAAACAATTATAATGAGACACGTTCAGAGGAAATAATCAGAATGTACTATGTAATGTGTAAACACAAATATGAATTAGCAACTCGTGCAAACATTATCATGGAGAAGCATGTGTTATTCAGAATAAGATCAGATCAGATCAATGATGTCCCTGTAAACATAGTAACTGACTGGTGCTGTAGAGTGTTTGTTGTTTCTCACAAAAGTCTGGCATTTAATGTTAACAATTTATTATTCATATTATGTGAGTGTGTTTACATACTTACTGACATACTTACTAATGCAAATCTAAGAGAGGCTACTTTTTTTTTCAAAACAAAACAACGTAACTAATGAAAATTTGAACATAGTTTTCTTAACCTAATATTGCATTTGGGTCTATTAGCTATCATTTACGAGCTGCTAAATGTGGAAGCAAGTTTACGGAACACAGTCCTAATCATGAATGCTCAGTCGAGATGCTAAATGGGCCATGGATACCGTAAATTCCGGACTATAAGCCATCAGCTACTTTTTCCCCACACTTTGAACACTGCGGCCTATAATACGGTGCGGCTAATACATGTTTTTTTTCATGGGGCGATTTTCGACGTAAATCGGACCATACTCATTGTGCCATTGTGCATACATTGTGCCACCAGATGTCGCTATAAC
>JAFBJQ010007880.1:0-11185 GCA_016785345.1 Trinectes maculatus | reverse complement strand
TGTTTGAGTGTACGGTCAAACATGACCCCTCCCTCATTCCCACCATGACCCGGCTCAAAAACAACGCCACAATGCCACGTCTCTCACATCTAACCCTCTTCTTGCACTTCACTCTTTGCTTTTGGCGGTCACAGAGGCAACGCCTACTCCACCTGTTGTTGACTGTATTTTTTGGTTTCCCATCATTTATTCTCATATTATGGATATTTCCATTAAAGATCCTCACTGTATCCACAGAAAAACCAGACCCGCCGAGTGACCTGGAACTGACTGACCAAAGAGAAAGGAGCGTTCAGCTCACTTGGATCCCCGGCGACGAATACAACAGTCCCACACAGAGTATGAAATGCTCATCATTGTCTGACAGATGTTCTGCAGCAGCAAACTTATAACTAGACCCCACAGCTATTGACAAGAGAAATAAATTTAAGAATTTCAGTTATTGTTCACACAATGAGCCACTGTGGCTAAATATTCCTCCCCAAAATATTAAATTGTGTTGTGTCACATTTTCAACCAAGTTTTAAACCTATGTTTTTCTCCCCCAGTGTTTTTGATACAATATGAGGATCTGCTCTACCAGCCTGGAATCTGGGTCAACCTGACTGAGGTTGCAGGCACCAGCACCACAGCACAGTTAACTCTCTCGCCATATGTATACTACTCTTTCCGAGTGCTCGCCCTCAATAGCGTGGGCTTCAGCAACCCCAGCCAGCCCTCCCGCCAATACAGGACCAACCCAGCAGGTACTGAATGTGGTCATCTTCTACTAAGTAATAAATATAATGAATCTACCAGAGTCACAGATTGAACTGTTTATTCTTTGATCTCCCCAGCTCCTGATGTAAATCCGTCAGATGTTCAGGGGGTAGGAACAGCACCTGACAACCTGGTCATCTCCTGGACTGTAAGACATATTTAATGGTTTGATTTCTAGATGCTGTGGGATAATAATGAGGGTAATGTAATTTACATTGCTACCGGTCTAATTGACTTTGCGTTCTGTACAGCCACTGACGGGATTCCAGGCCAATGGTCCTGGTTTGGAGTACAAAGTGCAGTGGAGACAGAAGGACGTGGACGCGGATTGGTCATCCAAGAATGTGGCCAACGTCTCCCAGTTTGTCGTTTCTGGAACCCCTACTTATGTGCCATTCGAAATCATGGTTCAAGCTATCAATGATTATGGCAGTGGACCAGAAGCTGGAGTAGTGACTGGGTACTCTGGAGAAGACTGTGAGTGAGATATACCCCTCCACCCCTTATTTAATCATCATTGTCGATATACAAACTACAAAGCTGAAATCTGCACAGACAAAATGGCTGAGGGGTTCGTAAATACACTGCCATTTTGTGTCTTAGAGGGTTGATGGAAAATACTTATTTTTCTGTTTCCTTCTGTTTCATGTTTGTCAGTGCCATTGTCTGCCCCTGAGAGTATACGGGTCATGGTTCATAACAGCACACTGGCAGAGGCACACTGGGAGCCTGTATCTTTCTCTTCAGTGAGGGGAAAACTTCAGGGATACAAGGTATCATCTGATAAAACACCAAACTGAAAGTGTTTTTAGTCCCTGATAACTGCTGCTGGGAAAAGTTGCTGACAAAGCTTAAGTTAAACAGCAACATAACAGAAATAACTTTATTCATAATTATGGTCCATGTTTTGAAGTTTGAGATAATAACAACCTTGTCTGCTTTAGGTGTTCTATCATCGTGAGTGTGACTTGGATGAGATGAAAAAGGAGGCGCCTCAGCAGGTGCAGCTTCTGACGTTCAGTGGGAACCGTAGCGAGGGCCGACTGCCGGGCCTCCAGCCTCACAGCCTCTATAGCTTCTTCATCAGGGTCTTTAATAACAAGGGAGAAGGGCCCCCGAGCCCCAGTAAGACATTCGAGACCCCTGAGGGAGGTGTGTATATATAGACACTCTTTAATCTACTTAAATCTACTCTACCCAGAGCAACTGTATTAACTACCATACCTAAGCCAGTCACACAGGTCCATGTGCTGCTCCCTAATGCATATTTCTATGTGATCTTGTTTTGGTGTTGTTGGTGTTATGTTGATCACAACACTTCCCCTTTATCCAAGACCAATACACTTAAACCTATGACATGTGTTATAACTGTCAAAGACCATTCAGGATCACCATAGCAACAAATCTACTCTACCCATAGCATCTGTCGCTAACAGCATTAACAACCAATATGCTCCCTAATGCATATTTCTTTGTGATCCTTTGGTTTGGTTTTCAGTCCCAGGGCCTCCTTCATTCCTAAACATTATTAATCCCAGTCTGGACTCTCTCACTCTGAATTGGGGCCCACCAATAAACAGAAATGGACGTCTCGTTGGATACACGCTGAAATACCAACCAGGTAGGTTTTACCATCTGTCTGACACACTGCCTGTTCACTCGAGTTGGTGTCTTGTCATTATTAAGTGGGTTTCTGACTCTCTGTCTCTGCAGTCAACAGCACCAGTGAACTGGGACCATTAACGGTGCTGACCCTTCCAGCCAATGAGACCACCTTTACCCTGGGCGGCCTGAACGCCACCACATTGTACAAGTTTTACTTAAGTGCAAAGACAATCGAGGGCTCTGGGCTCGTCATCACAGAAGAGGCCTTCACAGTCATGGACACGGGTGAGTCCTGTGTTAATATTACGAATGAAGAGGAGTCGTGCATTAGCACCCTGAATGAGTTAATGCACAAGTCAGATTGACAGGGCCCTTGCAGATATGAAGGATTCCTGAGACTCTGCTGCAACCCTCACACTCCCTTTATGTCTCTCTGTTCTCTCTCAAGCTCATTCTCAGCCCACTGTAGAGGCGGGCAAAGGTAAAGCAGGGTTGCCACAGGAAGCCCCTGCATGCTTACTATATATGTCCGATATAACTAACTTAACATAGACATATATTTACCTCACTTCCCCCTGCATGTTATTAAGTTAGCACGTTTCCCAGGATTTAAGTCTGGCAGACTTCTGTGGTGTTTCCAAGCAACTAAGCTTGTGTCCTATTCATACTGAATAGGTGGTAGTTACTGTAACACAGTCTTGGATATAGATGAAATCTGCATCAGGATTAGCTGCCTGTGCAGTCCTTACTTTATTCATCATGTGTGATGCTTGTAAATGCATGTGGCGCTAACACATTTAATTTCCCCACCAATGCCATAAATAGATCGACAGTGTATTGAAGAGTTTGTTTGAACCACATCATATGCATGCTGCAGACTTTTTGAGGCCCATGGCTGAACCCGGTGTTTAATTTAACCCAAGTCTTTGTTTCGACTCGGCATGTCAGCAGCAGATTTTTCTGTAACCAGCTCTGACTTTGCTGTTGTGCTATGTATTTGCAGTGTCTCACTCTTTTCCCTGTTCTTTCAGGCCCCACAGCGCCCCCTCACCCAACCTCCCCCATCACTCAGTCTCTGCATCCCCCGTTTCACAAGGGTACAAGCATTCACTCCCTGTGTCACCTACTACTCTGTCCACTTAGCTATCCAGTGACAAACCCACCGCTGCAAAAATAATCCACCTGAGTGTAAAAAATAGAAAATGTAATAACACTTAAGTCAATACTGAAGAGGGTATTTGTGTCACTTTTGCATTTTGTGTCAGGATCAAACAAATGGAAAACAAATGTGCAGTCCTGTGTTGCGTTGCAGCAAAGATTTGACACAAACAACAGTTCCAACAATTTGCGACGGCTTATTAATTTTGAAATGTGTTTTTTATATTCTGAAACTGGTTGTTTCATAAATGTGGCAGCTACTAAAATATTTTCAAGAGACAAATGAGTTCAGACCTGACTGTCTTGTCAGTGAACATCATAGATTTATCCCACACAATGATGTTGACATGTTTTGCCCCCCTAGCCATTTTCAAAACAATTGATTTTTATATGACTATTTTTAAAAATTTAAGTGACTTACACTGAATTTCATTTTATATAAATCCTTTTTTGTCTTTTGTGTGCTCAGTGCCTCCTGTTGGCCCTGTGTTTGGCACAGTGAACAGATCTGTATCCGAGGACGGTGCTGTGATCAGTTGGGAATACTTTGGACACCATAGGAATGTATATGTGGAATATATTGTAGAAAACAGTAAGGGTTCACTTTGCATTTAATCTCATTTGCATTTAATTTGCTCAGTAACTATTAAATCTGATATCATCAATAAAATATGTCACTTTCTCCCATCCACAACTCTAATTTTAGGTAAAGAGGAGTGGAAAAGGGAGTTGGTAAACGGTTCACACTCTCATATAATAAGAGGTTTAAAGCCGGGGATGTCCTATAGGGTGCGTGTGGTAGCTAGAGACCCGTCTGACCAGGCAGTCCACAGCACAGACGAAGTGCTGGTTACGGTGCCAGGTGAGGCAGCATGCCTCAGGATGGATGGTCTTTGTATTTAATTTCCTGCCTGTCTCATTTTTGTCTCAGCGCCGTCCCATCACCAGAAATATAGTGACACATTTCGTTGTCTTGTGTCCTAGATAGTGTAACTGCATGTCAAAAGTTACCTTCAGTTTGGTTTTATGCATGTTGCTTAAAATCATCCAGAAGAAGTGCATCATTTTACCGTCGTCTTACTTTATTTATTTATTTATTTATTTATTGCACTAATCCTCTCTTAAATTCCATTTCAGCATTAATCTCAGTGTCACTCGGCATGAAGAGTCCGTTTTTAAACAGCCCAGGTTTTGTTGTGGATTTTAAGTTATACCTGTCTCCATTTTTCTGTGTCTAGCGGTACCCAGCCGTCAGGTAGACATCGCCACCCAGGGCTGGTTCATTGGACTGATGTGTGCCATTGCTCTTCTCATCCTGGTCCTCCTCATAGTTTGCTTCATCAAGAGGAACAAAGGTGGCAAATATCCAGGTAATGCACCTGTTATTTGATACTCATGCATTTTAGCATGTGTGGGTGGAAAATTAAAACAAAGTGTAACCTGCAGTGAAAGAGAAAGAAGATGCTCACCAAGACCCTGAGATCCAGCCCATGAAGGAGGATGACGGGACATTTGGAGAATACAGGTAAGGGAGGGGATGTCTGCTTTCTTCACTTACAGACGATTTGTTTTTGGTTCATCCATTGAGTTCTGACTTGACTGCTTTTATGTAGAACACTTTACCAGGTTGCAGGGACACTCTCCCCTCCAGAGTCCATTACCAAACTCTCAGCAGAGGCAAGGCAAACTCCAGACCAACCTGTAATAATGACCAACTTATAGTGGGAGGCCGTCGATTTAACAAACTAAAACATGTCCATTTAATCCCATCAACTTGCCAAACATATGCCTGTTTTCAGTGAAGTGGCAAATACCATTTAAATGTTTCTCATCACATTTTTACTTTATTCTCAGACTTAATAATCATAATAAATTAGTTGCTACGTGTATTCTTTAGCTTTTAATCTAGATGCCATTGTGTTTTAAATGTTTGCACATTTTGCCTTGATGTGTTGTGAAATCATTGTGTTTATGAAAACTTTAAAGGTAAAGAGGAAACACTCTCATTATGGGTCATGAATTACTTTTCATGTGTCCCTCCATCTTTATCTTTTTTTGTGGGGGTTGGGGTTTAGGTCTATGGAGAGGTAAGCCAAGATGCATTAAAACCTGCATGTTATTCACGCAACTTGCAAAACATCTTAAAGCCGTGCTGCATAAGTAGAGCTAACAAACAGTGAGAAGGATCATCAGCGTAACTGATTTACTGTGTCATCATGCTGAATGCTAACCTAATGTAACCAGAGGGATAACATTAAAACTAAACTGCATCTTGTAGTAATGAGGAGATGATGTTTTATTTATTTTTTGAAACAAATCAAAAAGGATGCAAACAGTAATGACTTCATCCTTCAGTTGCATTGCAAGTTGCATGTAAACTGGAAGCATATTGACTGAGGTTGTTTCTGAAAGTGCAGGTACAGCATTGCAAAGGACTGAACAGCACATGGATGAAAAATCCTCTTTAGCAGTGGTCACTAAACCTGAAACTCAAAATCCAGGCTTCAACCAGCACAGCACTAACATTACAGATCATACTATAGAGGCCATGTAGATGAGCTGCTTCACTGTACAGCACCATGCTCTGTTATCCTACCTTTGTTATTGCGTTTTATGAGAAATCATACATTTTAAAGAAAACATTGAGCAATTTGTACAGTTGCATTGCACCAGAGTTATAAAAGGTAACATAAAGACAAACCTCTCAGCTAAACTTATAGAAAATTTAATATGAGACTGGCTATAGCTGTGCAGTGGAAAAGCCAGATTACTGATTTGCAAAAAGCTAATTCTTTAATAACAGCCTGTCTTCTTTGTGAGCACTCAGGATTCTGACCACTGCAGAAAAAAATCTATATGAATTATTTCCTCACTAACAACCCCACCCCCGGCCAATGTCTTCACCCTTGTAGTGACACAGAGGACCACAAGCCGCTGAAGGGAAGCAGGACACCATCTAACGGGACGGTGCGCCGTGACGAGAGTGACGACAGCTTGGTGGACTACGGGGAGGGCGGGGATGGACAGTTCAATGAGGATGGCTCCTTCATCGGCCAATACAGCGGCAAGAAAGAGAAAGATACACACGAAGGCAACGAGAGCTCCGAGGCCCCATCGCCCGTCAATGCCATGAACTCGTTCGTCTGATGAGGGGTCGCTTCCTTATTGCTGTTGGTTGCTGCAGCAACTTTTCTAGTCACCCTGGCAAATGTGACCATCTCTGTGGTGACAGTTGCTAAGGTGACAGTCGCTGTGGACACTACTTTTTAACCATGATGGCTGTTGCATCAGTGTCCAAGGCTACCTGTCACCAAGACTGCTGACACTCCCTCATCTCCACACCTGCCAACCCATGTCTTGCCGTGACCCCCTGATCATCAGCCACGCGACACAACTCACATCACATCATGACCACTGAGAGAGGGCGTGTGAGGAGGGATGTGAGGGAATCAAGACACGGGAGGGAGAGAGGAAGCAATACAGAAAAAACAGAAGGAATGTACAAGAAACTGTATTACCACTCAGACTGTGGAATGTTTGTGTGTGTGTGTGTGTCTCTCTGTGTGTGTTAGTGCCATTCGATCTCTTTTCCACGCACATAACCAGATGTGTCCGAAATATATATTTTATCTATCAAAGTACCCACAGACAGGCAAATATGTATGAAATCACATTCATAAACATCTACTTAAAGAAAATGGTGGGAGGGTGATGTGTTTCACCATCCTTACTGCCCTCGCTGCAGAACTGAGCTGTGGTTTTTTTTTGGGACTCTTCCCTCACTAATTCAGTCTGTTACTATCTTATCAGTGCCCTTTCACCAAGCCTGTGCTGCTTCTTTCTGAGCACCAGCAACAATGTGGCTGATCCAGTGTCATTGTCAAGTCTTGTCACCCCTGAATCGTGACCATTGTGGACTTGTTTGTTTTCGCCGATCATTGTATTGCTACCCCAGCTTTGTCTGAACAAGTTTCCCCAGAATAGTCTCCAACAGCATTTCTGCTCCTGGATGTACAATGTGTAGAGGCAGAAAAGTGAGCATAGAGAGGGTGAGTGAGTACACACGGTGGTTTCTGTTGACGATCCAGAACCACTTAGACTTAGATCCAGAGTTACATCCCTCTTCATACGCAGCCCACGAGTACAGCACATCCATGTACAGCTTGAAATAAACTGTAGAAGCAGAGGGTATTCCAAACTGCAATAACCAATCATGGAGAATGATTATTACGGGGTCCAGGATTACCAGACAGGTCTGGAAATGGATTTCACAGTTGTGCACAAGGATTAGTTGTGAGGAATAATATTCAGCTACAGCTTGTTATGGCCTCTTTGACTCATGTCATCCAGCGATCATCAGTCCATTTGGTAAACAAACAGAACAAGCGGTCACTCAGTTCCAACAAAGAGTTAAAGCAGATGCAGGGAAGATTAAAAGATGCAGGTTCCAGTCGCAGCATGATGTGTCTTTATGTCTCATGTAATCATTTCAGACATTTTCCTCCTCACCCATTCATCTCACAGAGGAGCTGCTGCTCAGCAGCACTGATCTGCTGCCAGTGTCCAGTTGACTTGCCAATGGAAACCAGACTCAGCTATCTGGTGCAGACCATTCAAAGACTGGGTTTAACTGTTACCGGTTGCACTTAGAAAAGAAGATGCTGAATGTGGAAACAAGTGTTGATGTGAATGAAAATATTGCTTTTTTCACCTTTAAATGGTTAAACACACCGACTGACTGACTTTGGTTTATGCATTTAACCTTATATCTGTGTATCACAATCTGAGCACAGCACTCAATTGCTTTTATATTACTGTAAATGAAAGATGCTTGTGTGCTCATGTATGGGTGCGTGCGTGTTCGCGTGCGCGCGCGTGTGTGCGTGCGCAGCACATGGATGCACCAATGTTAAAGCGTGTGTTGTGTATACTTCTGCTTTTTATTTCCATAACTAAGTCTCTATCTTTCTGACATGTCTCAAGCAGTCTCAGTTCACTCTCAACAGGAGATCAGACTTTTTTTTAAAGAAAACATTTCCATTTATTGAGTTAATCATAACTTGCATCAAGTTTTTAAGTTACAATGTGTCTGCTTTCCACCTGTAGATATTTTTGTTGTATTTTGTAAATATTGAACTGAAATAGATGTGTTAAGGTTTGAGGTGGGAACTTGACCTCTGATGAATTGGAGTGAGTGAGGGTGAAAAAAATGGCTTGTGTGAGATGAGAACATTTGCAGTTTTACTCTATTTATTTGCATTGTAATTTATCATTTCAGCTTTTTACATTTCAACTTGTCAGGTGAATTTGACCAAAAGTTTAGCCCATCAGCGATGAAAGGAGACTATTTAAGTTGTAAGTGAGCTCTTTTGACAACTACATTGTTTCTCACCATTCATGCACCTTCTCTGTATTTTTATTGTCATAAAAGGGGCACATGAAGTAAACAGGATTTATCATTTCAAATTCATGCATCTCTGTAAGGACATCCAGTACCTGAAGGCAGCATGGAAAACTGTCGCTCTAAACTAGACCTGAAAGTGACACATCACTTTTTTATGATTGTGCACATTAAAAAAAAACATTAAAACTTGGAGCAGACTGAGTCAGCATGGACAGATAGTTGTACTGGCACACCAGTGTGCGGATAGTGACTGAACATGCAGTAGGATATAACGTATATGATATGATATAATAAGACATTCTGGTTAATGTTGAAGCTATGTGAAAAAGCATGAAAGGCTGTCAGTGGTTTACTCTACAGTATGATATTGCATAAATATTTTGTATTTTAAATGAAGTTTAAAAGCGTGAAGTAAATGTTGGTTTCAAGATTTCAAATCAGGTGTTGTTTTCTTTGGCACCATGCAGCATGCCAAGGTGTCTGTGTGTATGTGTGTGTTTCTTGGTGTATTGTGATTGATGCAGGGCCAAGTGAACCCACTTGCTGTATGTTTACAGGCAAATATGTGGTAGGCAGGGCACCTCAGTGTAGCACATCATGTTTTCTACAATGTAAAAACAGAACTAACATCCAGTATCTCCACACGGTTTGTCAACACAAAGTGTGTGTTGTCTTTTCAGAATAAAACAGTGGATGTTGGCAGCTCTTGCACTGAATTTTGCACAAGACCTTTTCAGTGAACATGAGGCTGCACTGATGCTCATGTGCAGGAAGGTTTATTCAGCTCAAATTTGATTCAGTTTTCATTTACATTGGACAATTCACCTTACCATATGTGAACATATTGAACAGCCTTCCTGGCAATGAGATTGACAACTAGGAGAACCTTAAGATCTTCCTTGGATCTTCTGGCCAGGTTATGTATGTGTATGCAGGTATGTTTGTGTATACCTTATGTATGTGATTATTTGTGTGTGTATGCGTAGGTACGTGCCATGTTGCCATGTTGCCTGAGCCCTCAGTCTCACACTCCTTCTTGTTGATAGCATCCTGTCCCAAGGACAAAGCATCCCCTGCCAAGCATAGCTTTCCAGCACAGGATGTATTGTTTGCGACAGCAAACACATATCTTATCAGTTAGCTGGTTGCAACTGCAACATCAGTGTCACAATGCTAAATACAAAGTATGGTTTCACAGTGCAGTATGACTAAACACATTATTCTGTGACTAAATCGAAACGTTCATGACTAGATACAAAGTGTGTAACGTAGGCCAAAAAAAAAAAAGTTAAAATTTTCCGGAAGCCTCCTGGACGTTTCCCTCAGGAGATGTTCAGGGCCACGTCCCATTGGGAGGAGACCTCAGGGTAGGCCTATGATGCGCTGGTGAGAAGTGTCTGGGTGCCCCTGCTGAGACTGCTGCCCCCGCGACCTTGTACCGCATAAGTGGCAGAAAACGAGACAAGACATTTGGACATTCACCATGATACATCCAACCACCAATAACAGGAAGTGGTTGCCAGCCTTTGGAGCTGTGCTACTCGTACTCCTGAGCTACACGACCTCAGCTCTTGATTGTAAGTACCATTTCACCAATATCAGATTTACTCGTCAGAGTACAGGACATGATATGTCACATCTGCACGCTGAGAAATGTTTTTATGATCTATTAAATGTATATTTATTTTGTTGCGGGCTGTATCTTTGCATGTTTCAGCATGAGAAATGCAAATTTTTTGCAGGAGCTTGCATCAAGCACACTTTTCCAAAAAAATTAAGCTGCTGATGTCCCCCTCTAGGAAAAAAAGGCGAACTATTCCTTTTTAATCCTGATCCCTTAGCTTGAATATGTAGCATAGTGGGCTACATTTACATTGTGTATCAGTCTAATCTATACGTCTGTGCATGTTTCTCCAGTGCCCCAGCCCCCTACTATAACACTACAGTCCCCAAAGGATGACATCGTTGATCCACGGGAGAACATTGTCATCCACTGTGAGGCCAAAGGGAAACCGAATCCCAGGTGAGACTGTAACTTTGTATTTATCAACATGTGGAACAGACAAAAACAGGCAACAACGCCTTTTCATCATTTGCACAGACACTATAATCTGTCATGTCATATATTTTATATTATTTTATGTTTCCCTGTTGCCACATGTCTGGGAAGTGCATGAGTAATTTATTCTCCCATTTTATCTTAGCTTCACCTGGACGAGAAACGGGACCCACTTTGATGTAGAGAGAGACTCTAAGGTC
>JAFBJQ010007874.1:0-20353 GCA_016785345.1 Trinectes maculatus | reverse complement strand
TAACTACAGGCCAATATCCAACCTCCCCTTTCTCTCAAAAATCCTTGAGATGGCTGTCGCCAATCAGTTAAATGATTTTCTTCACAACAATAGTTTATATGAGGACTTTCAGTCACGGTTCAGAGTTCATCATAGCACTGAGACAGCTTTGGCAAAAGTCTCAAACGACCTACTCATGGCTTCCGATAAAGGATTCATCTCTGTCCTGTTTCTCCTAGAACTTAGTGCAGCTTTTGATACTGGTGACCACCACATCCTTCTTCTTATGCTCGAACACTTAATTGGAGTAAAAGGAATTGCCCTAAGTTGGTTTAACTCCTATTTATCGAACAGACATCAGTGTGTACAAATGAACGATAAGTTGTCACAATACACACAGATCAACTATGGAGTTCCTCAAGGGTCTGTGCTTGGCCTTGCTCCCAGTGAAACTGCCAGGAATCTGGGAGTTATATTTGATTCTGATTTATCACTCGATTCTCACATAAAACAGACCTCAAGAACTGCCTTTTTTCACCTCCGCAATATAGCAAAAATCAGACATATCCTGTCTCTTAAAGATGCCGAAAAATTAATCCATGCCTTTGTCACGTCCAGGCTATATTATATTATATTATATTATATTATATTATATTATATTATATTATATTATATTATATTATATTATATTACTTTCAGCTATCAAGCTCCTCTGCTGTTGAACCATCTCCCGGACTTTCAGTCTGAGGGTGGACACTCTCTCTGTGTTTAAGAGTAGGCTTAAAACTTTGCAGAACTGGCATTATCATTATTATTATTACTGCCTGTGTCAATAAGGTTTTGACAAAATTGCTACTGTTATTATAAATAAATTCATTTATATAATGTTGTTATAAGAACCAGCTGTACAGTGCTTTGTACCATATAAATGTTTTATATAATCAGATAATGTCACACCTTGTACAAACTGTAAAGCAGTAAATTAGAATAATGTGGTAATTTTGTTTGAGTAATTGAGTAATAATTCATTTGTTTGAGTAATTTAATTCAGAAAGGTAAACTCTCATACATCGTAGATTCATTACACAAAAAGTGAAATATTTCTAGCTTTTACAGTGTGTGTTAAAATTTTGACAATTATGGCTTACAGCTCATGAAAAATCCTGAGTCTCAGAAAATTAGAATATTGTGACAATGTTCAATATTGTAGAATTAATTAAATAAATGAACTTTACTGCGTTATCTGCGTTATTCTAATTTATTGAGATGCACTAGTATTTGCAACATCAAACTGTAAGACAAAGATGCCTATGCCAGACAATGAATGGACCATAATGATGACCTCTATAATGGTAACCAGATTGGTACCATTGACTATCTACTGGTGCTAGATACGTTTTTCTTTTCATGGGAAGATATAATTAATAACAGGACAATGATTTTGATCATGGTTAGCCAGGCCAAGCTCTAAAATGAGCTTTAAACCACCAACAACCTGAAACAGTATTTGGCAGATCACTGGATGATGCTGCAGCAGGGGTTTGTAACATGCGTTCGCTGGAGGTTTTTTATTTTTATTTTTTTTATTTTTTTTTGGAAAAACTTTCTTATGTCCAGCGTTGCTGCGCTATGGACTTAAGAATGGCTGGAAGGTTAGGTGAGTAATTTTCGGTCTCCCGTAGCAAAATTTTTCTTCAACTACTATTGTGGAGAATTGATGTTGTTCAAGACATAGCTCCATCTAGTGTTCAAACTAATATAATAATACAGTCATATGTGGGCCATATTTAGTTATATTTTTAAAACTTGCTGGAGGCCATTAAAAAAAATTTCTAACACCTGTGTTATCTGGATGAATCACAATCACTGCCACTGCTTCAGTCACGAATTATGTAAATATTTCTTAATTTTTTAGGAACACTCAATCAAATTTCATTTTTTTTTTCATAATAGTTGTAACAAACGTTGTAGAACTGTCATTTATTTTGTATTTATAATGTAACAAACGTTGTAGAACTGTCATTCACATCTGTAAAATGAGGATATCATCTACATGACATCCTTATGATATCTTCATGATGCTTCTATATTTTCTGAATAATCTTCTATAAACCTTTCATCATTTCATCTGTTGTAATATCTGACAAATAAGTCAGATTTGAGTACCTGATCCAGATAAAAATTTGAACAGGTTTGCATTTTCTTTTATATTTGTGTGTAAAAACTGAAACCAAGCTCTTTACTACATTGGAAATAAAAAAAGCTGTTAAAATATTAATAAATCAAGCCACTAGCATGTAAAAGATGAGAGAACTTACAGCTGATCTTTGGGTTTACGGTGGCCATGTAAAAGGTAAGTCAAGAAATAACAAGATGATTGCAGATATCAGATAAGGATAACAAAACAAAATATATGGCAAATAAATGGAATGTACTCCCATGAATGTCTGCTCCTTTATTCTTCTAATTAATCTATTATTTCATCAGGATACCCCTTGTATGCCTTCATCAGTTAATATTCAAAAGGAGGGCTAAACCTGTTTCTATAATAAATATCTAAAATGACACTGACATGATAACCAAAGCTCCTTAGTTCTGTGCATCACAGTCATTCTCAGTACTCACATTAAACCTACAGTAGAAGCCTGTGAATGGTGTTTAGACAAATTACAAAGAAAGAGTTTTAGAGCAATGACACCTGTGTTGTGAGTGACTGAACTTACTAAATTAATGGGTGAAGGTGTCTTGGTCTATGTGTTTGTGTTTAACTTTTTTTTAAAATGATATTTCTGATACAGAAGGATATAATATGGGTTCTCCAGAAGCAATGAAGCCATTCCTGCCTCCTTGATCATGGGTCTGGCCATAAGAGTCCGCCGACGCCAGAAAAACTGAACACACATATGTATAATCGCGCGCGCACACACACACACACACACACACACACACACACACAGAGAGAGAGAGAGAGAGAGAGCAGATCAAGTTATGAATCACTTCTGATTGTTGGGGGCTTCCTGGGTGCACTCTGATGCTGTTAGGACGTGGTATTTACTTTCGTTTAGAATACTTAGCAGTGAACATCTCTTCTTGGCAAGAAGCACTGAAGAAGCATTTGAAAACCAATTATTTTGCACATGGCAGGGTGAACATGTGCAACTCTGGTGACATGGTACAGTTTCATAATAAGCTTAAAGCCCCACTGTGTAGAATTTGTAGGATTTGCTCGCTGGGTCTCTCTACAGTCGAGAAATGGTATTGTCTCTATCAACTGTCGTAAAATCTGTGTCACGAGTGTTTTCAGGCGAGGTAGGTTAGCCTTACAGCAAATATTAGATATAGATGGTAAGCAAATAATTTATACTGTAGCACCTCACAAAGGAGTTTGAGACAGCCTGTCACATCTCCAGAGTGGAGGGGCTGGCTCTGTGTGTGTGAGAGTGAACCTGCAGAGCGAGTCTGAGGGAGCTAACTGCAGCTGACATGTTTTGCTGGATGCTCTGTACCATGTGCTTATGCGAATGATAATTAAAGCATTGACTTGTTTGACATCATACTGCTTGTCTCTGCTTCCAGGCGAACTGCTACAATACTTAATAGTCCAACAGTAACAGCACCAAGTCATCCCTCCTCATCTTTCAGCTCACGCTAGCGAGTGAAAGTGAGGGGGGGTGACGTATGCAATTTTGTAGCAATTTTGTAGTTTTTTTGAGTGGTGACATGGTTCCTACATGAACCACAAAGTTACACAGACCCAGTGTAGATAATACAGGCACTCTCAAGCAATGACAAAGATGTAGTTGAACTTCTTGTGAGTTGTTGTACCATCAGAATGATTTTGAAAACATAGTGTTGCTTTAAAAATGTATGCTAATTGTTTACTCCACATTTCTTTATTTGTGCCCACTGCCATGATATTAACACTGCCACGTAATGATTTTCTTTTTTTACAACTTAAAAATCTAATGTTGGGTGTGAACTGTTCCACTTAAAAAGACAAATGTTAATTTGGTTCTGAAAATGGCATCTACTGTAATGTTGAGGCAACAAGCTATGTTGAGGATCAAAGTTAAGCCTTACATGGTCTCCAGTACCAGCTAGGTGGATACATACTGGTCTGTTCTTCTGCCACCTCTTAGGAACTATAAACTGGAATCTGAAACAACATAGTAAAACATAGTGACTGAAAGCTGGATTTGCTGCTCTCAGAGGGTTATATTAAAGTGGGTTGTAAAATAATAACACGATTTGGAAAAAGAGCATTTGGAATTATGACTAATAGAATGAAATATTTTAACGGAAACAAGAGCAAAATTTTTCAATTTTTTTTATAACCATCTTTTTGCAACTGCCGGAGATCACAGAATTTAGATCAGCTTTTGTAATACAACTGGTAGAAACAGCAGATGGCATAATGTTGTCTACCTAGCTTTGACAGCCTCCAGTGGCAGGATTCCAGGAACCCAGTGCTCCAGAGGAGAGATGAAGAACCCATCATGGACATGACAGTCAGAGTGCTCCTCTGTCTGGACACCAACAAACAAATCACAATCAAACATATGAATAAAGTAATCTATCTATGCTGTATCTATGACATTACCTAACCCAAGTACTGCATACTTGTGACAAATGAAGAGGAAGTACCTTATTTATGCAAACTGGATAGTCCTCAGGCACCAGAGCCTTGCACTTGTCTCTGTCTCCAATGATTCTACGGAACTCAAAAATTCTGAAAAACACAAGCAGATTTTTTTCTGTCTTCCCTTTTAGCCTGCATATTTGAGTGTCCTTTTTGGCAGTAACTGCTGGACAAAGCACTGTGAATTGGTAACTATTATTTACTGCATAGTATAACGTGCTTTGAGTGATGACTGCATGTGATTTTCTGTAGCATCATCTGCATCTAATATGACAGGATCTGTATAATTCTAGCACTAAACAAAACAGACAGTTGATTACACTTAATAAAGTAGAAGGACACTGCATTAGGGAAAAGTCACATGGTACTAGTGGTACATCAGCAGGTAGTAGTTATCAACTGTTCTTCACCTGGTGTTAGAATGAATTAACTGAGGGGATGAGGGGGGAAAGTCCTACTTTTGCTGACCGCAGCTGCAGTTACTTTGATACTGTATTTTAAGGTCATGATCAAATGGCATGGACTCATTTTTTAGTATGGTTGGAATTCTTGGAGTGCAATAAATGTGCAAAACGAGCATACATGGAACAATATCATTATTGAAAATCCAGCACGTCTAGCAGGTAAAGATTTCCCCCCACTTAACCTCCTAACGACTTATGGTTGTTTGATGGTTGCTTAATATTAACTAAAATGTTTGAGTACTTCATTCACCACTAGTCTCAGTTTAGTCTAAGGCTTATGTAAGAGTGATATGTGAGGAAGATGCGCGATGATGGAGGAAGCACATTAAATGAACAACAATTTTTAAAAAAACTACATGTCATTTAATGACTGCAGCGCCAAGGATCAGGACTGCTAAAAATGACAAAACAAGCACAGAAAAAGAAACAACACATCAGTACAAAAGCCCCTTGGTATGAATAGCTCACTTTTATCCTACAAAGCTGAATACAGTGGAATAGTACTGCAATAGTACTGGATTCCAGTTCATTTGGATTTTTGTCGATGAGCACTTTTCCTCTAGGGTCACCTCAGCACGGTATGGTACGCTTTGCGCACTTTTCCACTAGGCCCCAGCGGCCAAAAACAATTCCAACTTTGGAACCACTCAGCTGTGGTTCCAAGAGTGCCGAGTATATCCGAAAACTGACGTCAGCGGGCTGCTTCACATGATTGGCCCAGTACCAGTATCTGAGTCGCCGACTGTTTCTGTGACCAGCGTCAGTGTCCCCCTCTGCCTCTGCCACAGCAAGATTGTTCCAACCATCTTTGGAACCATCTCCCAGCTTCAGTCTGGGGGTGGGACACACTCCGTTTTTAAGACCAGACTGAAAACCTTCCTCCTTGACAAAGCTTATAGTTAGAGCTGGGGTAACATTCATAAAACTATGTGTAGAATTTGTGCGATATGAGCGTAGGATTTGTGGCATATGCCCGTCTTATGCTAATTTCCCTTTATAAATCACAATCTGCTCTAAATGTGGCGCCACCTCTGCTGCCGTCATGCCTCACCCACACTTCCCCATCAATGGTCAGTGAAACACCCTGAATTGATATGAATTTACGGCTTTTAGGGGAAGTGGCAGCAGCATGGCGCTGGAGAACAGACGAAAGAAGAGAAACTTCACTACCTGAGGTAAAGATGTCAGTTCATGAAGTGTCCAAAAGGAAGAGGATTTTATTCAGCTGTCAAACTGTTGGCATAACCGATGCCAAAAAAGCTACAGAATGTCGGCTTGTGACAGATGCAGTTAATGCTGAGTCCTAACAAGGTTGCATTATTAAAATTAAGACATCTATTAAAAAACAGTGATCCGATGGTAAGGTGGACGCCAAAACTAAGGGCGCTTTTCCATTAGCCTCACCTCAGCACAGTACAACGTTTTCCATTACACTGGAGCAGTATTGCTACGTGGGCGGAGTCTTCCCCCGCTTCCTGAAAGACTACCGAGGGCGGCGGGTTGTACATGCAGAAACTATATGTTACACATCAACAACAACAACAAACTTTGTCCAACTGAGTGAAGTAAATAATGATTAGAGTAAATAAATGATATTTGGCAGATATACACAGCCACTGGTAGATATTTAATAGAGCAGTGTTAAATTCCGTTTTATTCCAAGCTGAACAAAAGCAGTAGGATGACATGTTTGTTAATAATTTGCCTTTAATAAAATTGCACGTCCCGGTGATTTGAAAATCACTCATGTGAAGATCGTGATTTCGATTCTTGAACAATAAATTGTGGAGCCGTACCAATCCTGTGAAGCAGCCCGCTGACGTCAGTTTTTGGGTAGACTCAGCACGCTTGGAACCACGGCCGAGTAGTTACAAAGTTGGAACTGTTGTTGCCCGAGTGGAAAAGCGCACAAAGCGTGCTGAGGTGACCCAAAGCGTGCTTAGGTGGCGCGAGTGCCATAAGGCTTACACCGACAGATCATCTGTGCCACAGGTGGTGGAAAGAGCCAATCAGACCTCACAGCACAGGAGGAAAAGAAATAATAATAATAATAATAATAATAATAATGATAATAATAATAATAATAATAAAGTCAATGAACCCATATGAGACTAATCAACGACTTAAATTGCAACCATGTCTCAAAGACATTAAACCCTGGATGAGCCACTATTTTCTATTATTAAACACTGACAAAACGGAAGTTATAGTACTTGGCCCTAGACACCTTAGAGCAGGGGTGGGC
Source organism: Trinectes maculatus (assembly GCA_016785345.1). Classification (NCBI taxonomy): domain Eukaryota; kingdom Metazoa; phylum Chordata; class Actinopteri; order Pleuronectiformes; family Achiridae; genus Trinectes; species Trinectes maculatus. The sequence continues at coordinate 13,026 of JAFBJQ010007874.1, read as the reverse complement.
AATTAATTTTTTCAAGGGGCCACATGAGAAACCTGAATTGTGTCAGAGGGCCACACCAAGTAGCTGGATGGTGTCACGTACATCGCAGCTCTCATCCAAAGCCAGAGAAAAACAGTCAAAGTCGGCCGCTCTGTTCTTCAGCTGAAGCTCCAAGTTTTCAGCAGTGTCCTCAACCCGCCTCATTACAGTGCGGCAGGAGAGTGACACGATCTCAAATGCACATCAGCGCAACAGAGTCCAATAAGCACTCCTTAATAAACGTTTGTCAGAAAACACCTTACTTTTTTTGGCGATTTTGTGAGAAACGACGTAACTTGTCCTGACGGCTGCATTTGTGGGGGTTTGAAGTTTGGTAAACAGTCCTTCTTGGGTTTGCAGTTTTGCTAGCAACGCATCAGACTCCCTTGCGCGCTCTTCATCATACAGATCTCTGTATTTATCCTCATGCTTGGTCGTGTAGTGGCGATTCAAATTCTAATCCTTAAACACAGCGACACGTGTACCACAGATTAAGCTTTACCTTTAATTTCTGTAAAGAAATACTTGGCAGTCCATGTGTTGTTGAAAACACGGCATTCGTTATCAACTTTTCTTTTCTTAATGTGAGCCGACATCTTGAGGGAAACCTGGCTCGCGTCATTTATCACTGTTCACCTTCACTCACAGCACACGCACGCGCATACGTCCATACGGAAGTAATACAAACGTAAATGTAAACGCTTTTCAAAATAAAATTTCAAAATAAAAGGAGCACATTTGTATTGCAAGCATGACACAGGTATTTTAATTTTATGTTGTAATTTATGATTGGCCTCACGGACAGAGATGTACAAAGGGCCGGATGTGGCCCGCGGGCCGTAATTTGCCCAGGTCTGCCTTAGAGAGTCATTATAGTTGGGATCAAACACCATGTGAGACATAATGGACATGAAACTGTGACCTAAACATGAGATCATGAGAAGTAAAACTTATGATCAAAGCATGTGAGCTGGAACCATGTGTTCAGAGAGAACAACAGAGAAGGCAGTCTCAAAAGAGAAAACAAGCCAGACCTAGAGGAGCCTAAAGGGCAATAAAACTGAACCGGAGCTCTGAGTTTGAATGAAAACCCTGCATGACCATTGGTCGAGCCTCTGGAGCTTCACTGGGGGTCCTGCCCACTCACCCAGGTGATAAAAGCGCCCTGCACCCTACATTCCTTGCTTATTCCCCGGCACCAGTTGCAGCAGAGAGCCACACAAGGCTTTCTCTAGACTTGGCTGCCAAAAGGGAGCAAACTGCAAAACTCCAGATTCCTTCATCCTCTCCCTAAGCCCAGGCCACAGTCTGCAACTCATCGGAGGAGCACACAGACTGTTGTTTTGTTTGGTTTTGGAGGTGACACCGATCCCTGATCGAAGACACCACGAGGACGACCGAACCGGACCAGGTCCCCGTTCCTCATCTGTGATCATTCCTGCTGCCCCAAGGAAACATCACACTGCCACCACCAGGACAGCGAGCCACACCGCTGCAGAGCGAGTTTACAGGCCGCCAGACACCCAGCCTCAGACGCTGTGGACACGCAGAGTGGATCGTCTATGCCACGTTCCAAACTCCGACAGAGGAGCAATGTGACGTAAGAGGCTTATGTCTGGGCAGAGACTAGAACAGTGTTGCGTATGATTCTTTTACCTGTGATGTATTACTGTCGTTTTACATTGCGTGTATTTTGACTCACACTGCGTTATAGTTGTATTGTCTTCTTTTTTTTCTTCCCTACCTCTCCTCTCTCACACACCACATCTGCAGAGCTGACACAGGAAGTGACCTGTGTTGTACGGAGGGCCCCCCCCCCATGATACACACTCAAAAGGCTCCTTTGTTCATGACACTGCCATCTTGTGGCCAGCCGCAGGCTTAACTTTGGCGACAACGTCACCACGTCACTGCGCCTCCATTTTAGCTCTCAGTGATTTCACACATGTGGCTTCGACGCCATCTTAGTCTCTCTCTCACACACACACACATACACACACACACACACACACACACACACACACACATATATATATAGCCACTGTTGTTACATATGTGTTTGCCTGTTTGTAGTCAGTTTGTCTAGTTGTCTCGTTTTGAACTGTGATGGTTGATTAATACAGAGTATTATTACCTCAAAGCAATTATTATTGTGTATTAATAAATTCTATGATAGTATTAAATTCAAATTGGTTATTGGTCCCTGGTGACAGGGTGGTGCCCCGAGGTTACTATTAAACTAGTAAACATTTCTAAATAATAATGATTATCTCTGATGATAATTAATATTATTTAGCTAATAACCAAATTGACCCTCCTTGGTTCAACATAGTTGGTACCCACGTGAGTTGTGTTTAATACATGTTGTGGCCTTCCCCAAGATTATCTTACCTTCTGAGATTGACAAAGTCATTTTTTAAGCAATATGAATGTGAAATGTGATTCATTGACCTCCCTCATTGTTCTCTTTGGGACCATTTTGTTTTGAGATGTACTGTTTAGATTCGGCCCGTGAATGAATTATCTTTGGCCAACATGATAATATCTAACTCGTAAATTTCACGTAGAAATTTTGAGCGGGCCTGCTGCTACTGCCCGATCCACACACCACACACACACGCCACTGCTACGTATGAACCAAAATGTACTTATGTGAACAGAGACAGACAAATATCCAATGTAAATATTCAATGTCCAGTATCCATATAATTCCTCCCTGTGGTTACCTGGGGTAGAATATGTCACTGGGGTCTACCTGCCGATCAAAGAAGGCAACAAAGAGGGTGCAACGTGATTTGTTTTAAGATACTGTCTTGTAAGGTAATGTGATTTTCTGGTACTGCATGTAGTTGCTTGACAATCTTCTGTTTGTGTGTGTGTGTGTGTGTGTGTGTGTGTGAGTCAGAGAGAGAGAGAGGGTCAGTGTGTGTGATTTTGTGTCTCTTTACTGTATATATGTTACTTATAGTGTCATGAAATTGTATATTTGTGTGCGTGTCTGTGTGTGAGTGACAGAGAGAGTGAGGGTCTGTGTGTGTTTGTGTTTGTGTGTGCTGACACACTGGCACATGTGTGCAGTCGTTTGCGAAAATCTTTCTTTTTCCTCCAGCCCACGTAGCCCACAATTCCCGATAATTCTGGTTGTTTTTATATAGACGTCGTCTCAAAGCTGCAGGACTAGTTACACGTCAAACTTTTGGCAGAAAAATAATAATAAAAAGTCGAATAAGTATACAGAATAGTAGAAGCTTTCAGCAGGCCCGCTAATTATTATTCAAGATGGCCCATTTTTTCATTAAGTCCAAATACCATCCCACCATGACTGATGATCATATGGGAGTCTGCTTGAACCTGGCAACCAGTGCAGTGCAGGTCATCAGAGGAAGGTAGTGACCAGAATTATTGTACCAACATACCAACAAAATGTAATAATCCCATATCATCCTACTAGACCACTCCGTTCTCAGAATGCAGGTTTACTTACAATTCCAAAAATCCATAAGAGCAGACTAGGAGCCAGAGCCTTCAGCTATCAGGCTCCTCTGCTGTGGAATTTCCATTTTTATGCAGATGACACTCAGTTGTATATTTCAATGAAACCACATGAAACTAATCAACTACTTAGACTCCAAGCATGTCTCAAAGACATTAAAACCTGGATGAACCAAAATTTTCTATTATTAAATCCAGACAAAACTGAAATTTTAGTACTTGGTCCTAGACACCTTAGAGAATCATTATATAGCCAGTCTAGATGGCATTGTCCTTGCTCCCAGTGAAACTGCCAGGAATCTGGGAGTTATATTTGATTCTGATTTATCACTCGATTCTCACATAAAACAGACCTCGAGAACTGCCTTTTTTCACCTACGCAATATCGCAAAAATCAGACATATCCTGTCTCTTAAAGATGCCGAAAAATTTATCCACGCCTTTGTCACGTCCAGGCATGACTACTGTAACTCATTACTATCAGGCTGCAGCAGTAAGTCCTTAAAGAGCCTGCAGCTTGTTCAAAATGCTGCTGCACGTGTATTGACCAGAACCAAGAGAAGAGAACATATCTCCCCCATATTAGCTTCACTACACTGGCTCCCTGTGAAATTTAGAATCGAATTCAAAATCATTCTACTCACATACAAAGCTCTAAATGGTATGGCACCAACATACCTACAAAATTTAATAATCCCATATCATCCTACCAGAGCACTCCGCTCTCAGAACGCAGGTTTACTTACAATTCCAAAAATCCATAGGAGCAGACTAGGAGCCAGAGCCTTCAGCTATCAGGCTCCTCTGCTGTGGAATCATCTCCCAGCTTCAATCAAGGAGGCAGACACCCTCACAGTATTTAAGAGCAGACTTAAAACGTTCCTCTTTGACAAAGCTTATAGTTAGGGCTGGTCGAGGTCCATCTTTGATCAGCTCTTAGTTAAGCTGCCATAGGCCTAGACTGTCGGGGGACATTTAGACCTTATCCTTCTGTTCCTCTGTCTGCTTTCCCTCCTTCCATCTACATCATATCATGATATCTGTGTCTTATTAATGCACTTTACTAATTCAACCTCTTCTCCGGAGTCTTTGTGCTCCACTGTTCCAGTACCAGGTGCAGCCACTTCTATGGACCATCGACTGTGGTCGACTGCTCTGGAGCTGCAGGACCTGGATTCAGCACCGCACTCAATGCACCACTACCACTATTATATTATGTTATATTATATTATATTATATTACATTACATTACATTACATTGCATTACATTACATTACATTATATTATATTATATTATATTATATTATTCTACTTGTATAATTAATAATTATAAGTCATGTTGTCAATGTGTTGTGTACACGTGGCATCCATTGCACTTCTGTCCATCCCTGGGAGTGGGAGCCCTCACATGAGTCTCTCCTGGAGGTTTCTGCGTTTTTTTCCTCTGTTAAAAGGTTTTTTTTTTGGTAGTTTTTCCTCGCCCTTGTTGAGGGTGTAGGTCAGAGGATGTCATACCCTGTACTCTTTGTTAAAGCCCTGTGAGGCAAATTGCAATTTGTGAATATGGGCTATACAAATAATATTTGATTGATTGATTGATTGATTAAGAGGTTTGCCCAGTAAATACGTACAGACTTTGCACGGGAACTAGCTGGTGCCGGCTCTCCAACAACTCCACAGCTGGGCTACTCTGCCTTATGTTTACTTATGTGAAATGGACGGCTGGCGGGGGGTGCAGCGGCAGCCGGTAAGGAGATGCACACGGACACAGATGCGTTCGGGATCGTGGCAATACTGTAGGTTTATTCACAACACAGGGTCTACACGGTTGATATCAGAAATCTAAAGGAAATTCTCATGACACTCGCGATATCAACCCCTACAGTGTGTCAAGAGGGACAAACAAGGCAATTCACCATAATAAACTCTTATTTTAGCGTGGTGTTACAGCGACATTTAGTGGCACAATGTATGCACAATGGCACAATGAATGTATGTTCCGACTTACGTCAAAATTCGGTTACGACACATTCTCAGGAACGGATCTCTGTCGTAACTCGAGGACCCCCTGTATATATATGTATGTGTGTGTGTGTGTGTGTGTGTGTGTGTTTGTGTGTGTGTGTATTACACACACAAACATACAGAAATAGTCCTGAGACTATTTAGTTACAACGCCTAAATTTACGAATTTTGTGATCTGTAAATATGGCGATAACCTAACCCTAACTGCAAATCTTGATCAGATAAGATTTCTTCTTAGACAGTAAAATTATTTTCCTAATGATCACATGCTCCAACATGAAACTGCATTGTGAGGTGTTGTGTTTTCCAAACCTCTTGAGATCTTCAGGCTTCCCCCATCCACCAATGAAGAGTTTGGTGAGGAGCAGCCTTCTGTAAAATACATCCAGCCGGCTTACACCCATGGACCAGCACCAGGCATCTGCATAGACAGACACACACTTCATTGAGAATGCTAAATGCTAAAAATAAATCATCAAATTATAGACATGTGTCAAGTTTTTACTTGAGCTGATTACTACTGATTTCCAGAATTCCAATCCCCAATATTGAATAACAGTTACTTGGACATAAAAAACTAAGAATGTATTAACCTAAGCCACTCAAAGCTGAGACCAGGCAGAGTTAGAGTCCTACACACCTTTCTGTTTCCTCTAGATCCATCACTTACCCAAAACCTCATGGAGACCATCTGTCCCCTGTCCTGATTAATTATTGTAACCAAAAATAAACAGCGCCAGCATTTGATGAAAAGAAATGTTATGAAAGGTGGAAAAATGAGGTCGAAATCTGGAGACTGGTTACTGACTTGGATAAAAAAAAGCATGCCTTAGCGGTTGCCTTGTCGCTAATGGGAAGATCGAAGGACAGCACACTGGAAATTGCTGCAGGGGATTTACACAAAGATGATGGAATGACTACACTTCTGAGTAAACTGGACTCTGTGTTTTTGAAAGAGGAAAAGGACCGTCAATATGAGGCACACAGAGTTTGACCGGTTAACGAAAGACATTGGCGTTTCGATGGTAGATTACACTGTTGAGTTTGAACGGAGCTACAACAGAATTCGCGAGTTCAAAATGGAGCTTCCGGATGCGGTGTTAGCATTCAAGCTGCTAGACACTGCAGGACTTAATGTTGAAGAGGATATTTGGCGATATTACGCCACAGAGGGGCACTGATGCACTGCAGGTGAGCAGTGATGCAACTGACACTGCCTACTACCCAAAGTTTACTGGCCGGAGAGAAAGTAGGTAAAATCTTCACCGTCAAACAGCTTTTCCAGATACCAATCCTGACAGATATAGTAAGAGTGAAGAGTGAAATTGGTCGAAAAGAGGAGCATTTGAATGGATCTTTGTTTTTTGTTTTTTATGAATCACCGTAATTATTGCCACTGAAAATAAATTAGGGAGGCTTTGTATTTCAGATGCTAGGTTAATTACATCCATAAGAAGAGATATACGCAAATCTTTAAACTCCCCTGTGATTTATTAGATTGCAGTGTAGACAGAGCATTTTCGATTTCTTTTGAGGTAAATGGTGAGTCTAGATCCCTCTGGTCGTCGTGATTCAGTTTAGGTAACTCAACATTATTTAAGAATGTATCTATTGTGGACAGATCTTCTGGTGATCTGGAGACTTATATAAATTATTGTAAAATTTTTTTGAAAGTATCATTTATTTCTTTTGGGTTCTGTGTAATACAGCCTTGTTCATCTTCAATTTGGTTAATTGTTCTTGAACTCTCCTCTTTCTTTAATTGCCAGGATAGGACGTTGTGAGTTCTCTCCCCCAGTTCATAGTACCTTTGTTTTGTTCTCAAAATATTTTCTTTTTATTGACCAATAAGCTGTCTATCTTCTTATCTCTATGTTGTTGAAAGTCTTTTTCCAGCCCAAGAATTTCTTTCTCTAATTCTTCCATTTCTGCTACGTATTATTTTTTAAACCCTTTTGTAAATGAGATTATTTGTCCTCTTAAATAAGCTTTTAATGTGTTCCATGGTATGAAACTATCAGGGGAAGAAGGACAGTTTGTTTCACAAAATAGTATGATTTGATCCCTGACAAATCTACAAAAGTCACTTTTTTTAAGGAGGGTCGGATTCAAAAGCCACCTGTACATGTTGGACATTTTCTCAGGCATTACTATAGACCAGGGGTGGGCAATTAATTTTTACAAGGGGCCACATGAGAAACCTGAATTGTGTCAGAGGGCCACACCAAGTAGCTGGGTGGTGTCACCTACATCGCAGCTCTCATCCATTTAGTGGCGATTCAAATTCAAATCCTTAAACAAAACGACCTGTGTACCACAGATTAAGCTTTACCTTTAATTTCTGAGAAAGACATACTTGGCAGTCCATGTGTTGTTGAAAACATGGCATTCGTTACTAATCTTGAGGCTAACCTGGCTAGCGTCACTTATCACTGTTCCCCTTCACTCACAACACACGCACGCACATACGTCAATACGGAAGTAATACAAGCATAAATGTTAACGCTTTTCAAAATAAAATTTCAAATTTCAAAATAAAAGCAGCACAGTTGTATTGTAAGCATGACACAGATATTTGTTTAATTTATGTTGTAAATGATTGGCCTCACGCGGGCCGGACAGAGACGTAGAAAGGGCCGGATGTGGCCCGCGGGCCGTAATTTGCCCAGGTCTGCTATAGACAGAGTGAGTGGAGAATGATCAGAAAGTATCCTTGGCAAATAATCAGACTCTAATGCTCTGTAAGTCACGTGTGTTGACAGTAATAAAAGATCTATTGTAGCATGTAAATTATGACGGTTTGAATAAAAAGAATAGTCTATGGTTTGGGGATATATTTGCCTCCAAACATCTGTTAGATTAAAATCTTTCATGAATGATAGACTAGTTGAGGCTGACTTAGACTTTGAAGTGGAATTTGCTGATTTGTCCAAAATTGGGTCTAAACAGAAATTAAAATCTCCTCCCATGAGAATATGTTCATGACCTCCTGATACTTTAAGAAAATTGTCTTGAATAAAGAAAATGTCAGTTGGCGTGGCTTCTTTTTTACATCACATTGCTCTTCCGCAGCCATGCTGTACTCAGCGCTCGTTTCACGTGCTACAGCTTCCCAAGAAGAAAGGTTGTCGATAATTGAACTTTGCATCTTATTTCGAGGTCTCAAGTCCATATTTCACCAGTTGAATAATGTTTGAGGTACAGCGGGCGATATCTATAACTTAAAACCGCATTTTCCTTAAGAGCTCTGGAGCGTACGTCCTCCTAGCTCAGCTGCATCACCATCCCTTATACACCCAACCACCGCAGAGTCATCAGGGAACTTCTGCAGGTCGCATGATGCGGAGTCATACTGAAAGTCAGAGGTGTATAAGGTGAACAGGGGGACAGGGGGACAACACACGACCCAGCCAAACAAATTGTGGTCTGCCTGTCAGGTAGTCAGTGATCCAGGAGATAATGGGCATGTCCACCCCCATCACCTGCACCTTCTCCCCCATCAACAGTGGCTTGATGGTGTTGAATGCACTGGAGAAATCAAAGTGATTCTCACAGTGCCTCCAGCATCATCCAGGTGTGACTGGGCTCGTTGCAGCAGACAGATGGTGGCGTCATCTACCCCCACGTTGGGCTGATAAGCAAATTGAAGCAAACTGAAGTGTGTACTGTCAGATCTGAACAAACCAAAGCCAACAGTAGGCCAAGGCCACACACACACACACACACACACACACACACACACAGAGCTCAGGGTGCTGAGAGGGTGCTATAGTCTCGCCAGCTGTGTCCTGACCTGGTGGTTGTCACTGAGAGGGGTGGAGGAGGGGTGGGGGTGAGGAAGGTAGCACACTCATGAGTGTCCGAGCAGCTCTACTGGGGGGGCAGAGGGGCAAGTGGCATAGGCATAGGGGGAGGGAGGTGTGATGTGTGGAGGCAGGGAGCTGCGTTGAAGACTGTGAGCTGAACCTGCTGAAGAAAAGATTCAGCTGGTTTGCCCTTTCGTCGGTGCCCTCTGTCTGTTTCTATTTTACGTTAAATCCAGTGATGGTCTTCATTCTGGACCACACCTCCCTCGAGTGAGCCTCATGTCAGCCTCCTGTGAACTCTGCCTCACTGAGCGGGTGGCCACAGGAGGCCTCTTAACTAGAGGAACATACTTGGGAGTCAGCAGGACCAGGTTGTGATCAGACATGTCGGGGGGAGGAAGGGCAGTGGCAGTGTATGCATCTGTGGTATTAGCATACAAAAGGTCTATTGTTTTACTGTTGCTGGTGGGGCAGTCAACATACTGGTGGAAGGTTGGTCACAGGTTGGTGTGGTTGAAATCCCCAGTGATGGTGATGAAAGCAGTGGGGTGCTGTGTCTGTACTCTGGACACAGCAGAGTGGACAGTCTCCTGCTGTAGCTGCATCAGCTGAGGGAGGGATGTAAATGGTAACAACAATCACAGAGGAGTATTCCCTGGGGAGATAGTATGGGTGCATTCCCACAGCCAGAAGTTCAATGTCCGGGCTGCACAGACGCTCCTTCACACAGACACGTCCGGGGTTGCACCACTTCTCATTCACTTGCACAGCAAACCACCCCCACGCCCCTTTGTTACCACTCAGCGCAGCTATGTCTCCGTGAAACACATGAGGCTGCTCTCACTGAACATCCAGTTGGTCCTTACGAGTTCATCCATTTTATTCCCCAGAGATCTTACAGTCCCTGTGATTATTGCAGGCACGGCTGACTTGTATCTCCTCGCCTTGGCGAGCCCCGAAGTTTCCGCTGTAGTTCCTTCGGAATTACAGGACGTGTTGTGATCAACAGTGCCGGCTCCCTCAGCGTGATCAGTTGGTTGCGGGTGTAAACAATGCCCCCGCTTCACTGTGCGTCAGTCTTGCCACCAAAAAGTAAAAAATAGTAGCAGAAGAGCCCCAAAAAGAGTACAAAAGTAACGGAATCCATGACACAACTGTTACCTAATGTGATACTCTATCTAGTAATAAATAAGGAAAAGGTGCATAAAATTAAGAAAAACACTAAAACACAACAGGATCAGCTGTAACCCGCTGCCGCTGGGATGGCGCCATCCTGTATCTTGCATGACAAAACAGAAAAAACTAAATTCTATTGAAACTGCACAAGCAGTTTGGACATGCCTCAGTTGACTCAGGTAATACTGATGAGGAGTGCACCACAATCCTAAAGGAGAAGAACTGCAAGACATCAGATACAGTAAACCAAAGCAAAAGTCTCTTGGTCTGAAGCCTGATTCCATGACTGCTTCACCACCACTGCCTCATTTGTTTTGTTTCCCTAAAATAGGGGCCAGGGATGTGCTCACTTCATTGAATTGCATTAATCATATACAGGGGGTCCTCGTGTTACGACGGTCTCGAGATACAACGTTTTCGTGGTTACACATCTCCCATGAACTCATTTGTTTTGTTTCCCTAAAATAGGGGCCAGGGATGTGCTCACTTCATTGAATTGCATAAATCATATACAGGGGGTCCTCGTGTTACGACGGTCTCGAGATACAACGTTTTCGTGGTTACACATCTCCCATGAACTTCCTTGTTTCGGCTCAGGAACGTATCTCCATCGTAACTCGAGGACCCCCTGTATCTGGGTATTTTGTCCTTATGGTGGACAAGCTTCTGCCTTTAGGATTTTGGTAGTTTTGAAGTACATTAGGATGCGGTGTCTTACAAAAATCTTTTATGTTCTGCACGTGCATGTAATGCAATGAACAATCCGGGAAAGTTAGACTGCTCCCTTAAATGAGAGGTGAAAAGGCGCCTGGAAACTCAAGAGGTCCAGTCACACACTCTGAAGCACTTTTGACTATTCAGACCCCTTGAAATTTAGCTCTGGTGGCTCCTATTTTCTTGAGCGTGTGTCAAGAGGGTCAAGAGGGACAAAAGGCAATTCACCACAGTAAACTCTTATTTTAGCGTGGTGTTATAGCGACATCTAGTGGCACAACTTAGTATCTACCTTACATATGAATGTATGTTCCAACTTACGTTGAACTTCGGTTACGACACATTCTCAGGAACGGATCTCCATCGTAACTCGAGGACCCCCTGTATCTGGGTATTTTGTCCTTATGGTGGACAAGCTTCTGCCTTTAGGATTTTGGTAGTTTTGAAGTACATCAGGATGCGGTGTCTTACAAAAATCTTTTATGTTCTGCACGTGCATGTAATGCAATGAACAATCCGGGAAAGTTAGACTGCTCCCTTAAATGAGAGGTGAAAAGGCGCCTGGAAACTCAAGAGGTCCAGTCACACACTCTGAAGCACTTTTGACTATTCAGACCCCTTGAAATTTAGCTCTGGTGGCTCCTATTTTCTTGAGCTAACAGAGCAATCAGGGGAGAGGGGCCTTGATAAGAGAGTTGACACAGAACTTTGTGGTCTCCCTCTGGCTGAGCTCCAGAGATCTTGTGTGGAGATGGGAGAAACAGGACAACCACCACCTACAGGCAAGCAAATTAAAGGCAAAAATTGTCACTCTCTTGGCTTACATGGAAAATACTTCGATGCAATATGAAGCCAAAAAACGGGAGAAAAAATATGCTGATGATCAGCTGGCGTAGCTGCAGGGCTCCAATGCTTTCATAAGGGGGCAATGGTCTTTGAACGGTGAAAATCGGACTAAAGCTCTAGGAGTAGTTAGCAACCGTGGAAGAATAACAACCAAGAGAAGAGAACATATCTCCCCCATATTAGCTTCACTGCACTGGCTCCCTGTGAAATTTAGAATAAAATTCAAAATCATTCTACTTACATACAAAGCTCTAAATGGTATGGCACCAACATACCTAAAAAATTTAATAATCCCATATCATCCTACTAGAGCACTCCGCTCTCAGAACGCAGGTTTACTCACAATTCCAAAAATCCATAGGAGCAGACTAGGAGCCAGAGCCTTCAGCTATCAGGCTCCTCTGTTGTGGAATCATCTCCCAGCTTCAATCAAGGAGGCAGACACCCTCTAAGTATTTAAGAGCAGACTTAAAACGTTCCTCTTTGACAAAGCTTATAGATAGGGCTGGTCGAGGTCCATCTTTGATCAGCTCTTAGTTAAGCTGCCATAGGCCTAGACCAGGGGTGGGCAAATAATTTTTACAAAGGGCCACATGAGAAACCTGAATTGTGTCAGACGGCCACACAGTAGCTGGGTGGTGTCACGTACATCGCAGCTCTCATCCAAAGCCAGACAAAAACATGTTTAAAAAAAAAAGGTCGGACGCTCTGTTCTTCAGATTAAGCTTTACCTTTCATTTCTGACAAAGAAATACTTGGCAGTCCATGTGTTGTTGAAAACACGGCATTCGTTACCAACTTTTCTTTTCTTAGTGTGAGCCGACATCTTGAGGGTAACCTGGCTAGCGTCACTTATCACTGTTCACCTTCACTCACAACACACGCACGCGCATATGTCAATACGGAAGTAACGTAAATGTAAACGCTTTTCAAAATAAAATTTCAAATT
>JAFBJQ010007830.1:136098-159683 GCA_016785345.1 Trinectes maculatus | reverse complement strand
GATATGATATGATATATGATATATGATATATGATATATGATATGATATGACATGACATGACATGACATGACATGACATGACATGACATGACATGACATGACATGACATGACATGACATGACATGACATGATATGATATGATATGAGTAATTTAACTCGGGAACTGCGAGAAGACCGAGCACCACGAGACAAGTGGTTCCAGGAAGTGCCTCAGGCTCCAGCAGTGGTGACTCCTACCTGTGGCTGTCACCACAGGTCACGACAACTTCCACGTTCATCATGTGATGCACAATGGCCTCAGAGGAATTTCCCAAACACTCAATAACAGGGAAATGAGAAGCAAAAACAACAGTAATGTTATTCTGCTTTGATGCCACAGTGTCCGTAAAGTCAAGAGTGATTTTATACGACATGAGTGTGTGGAACCAGCAGGAAGCTGATTGTTGTCACACACAACCATTGTGTTATCTGAATGTTGCATGTAGACTATCAGGAAGGGACAGGTTTCCACCAGTCGCCTGGATGAAGCAACATTTTGTTTTATCTACCACACAAACACTAAAGTGACCTTCAGCGCATCATAAGCAAGTTAGTGACTGGAAAGTTCAAAGGTCACGCCACTTTTCACACTCCCACAACAGGACATGACCTACAGAGTTTAAACACTTCAGACAAACAAGAAACGGAGCAACAACAACAGATCTGCTCTGGGTAGAGCAGCGAGAAACGCTGACTCAGCTTCCATCTTCATATAAGCCGTCTTTTATCTTGTTTGTTTCTGCCTCCACCTGTGGTCAAACACACACGATGAATCAGTGTCTGCTTATTGTGTCGACAAGACACAAAAAAAACCCCACCGTCTGACTCACTGATGTCCAGTCTAGAGAGAAGTGCTGTGTCATGTAAGATGACCTGGTCCACAGGTGAAACACACACAGCAGAACAGGAACTATGAAGTGAACAGAAACCTGCTCTGAGGTCAGAGGTCAGAGGTCAGGTCAGGACTTCACTGCTGTTTTAAGTCTCACCTTCTGAAACTGTTTTTGCCTGACATTTGAAAAAGTGGAATTGGACACAACCTATGCACTCGACCCTGGATCATTTCACACTGTGACTGTGAAAACACGTGAGATACATTGATAAGATTCTTTGAAGAATTTTTGAAGAATTTTGGAAAATTGTCATTTTCAACCAGGCAAAACTGTATTTTTATCACGTTTCATGAAAAACATTCACCGGAGCAGAAATCATTTGTATTTTTAATGAATAAAACATATGAATAAAGCAAAAAAAAAAAAAAAAAATCCAGATGTGACTTTTATGTTCAGGTTTATTTGAAAGTTTTTTAAAACAGCCACCCATGATCTCACACACAGTTACACAAATAACAGCCAAAGAAGCTGCACTGCATGTTCTCATTACAACACCTCCCTGCCCCCGTCACGTCAATAAATTACACTCCCACCTCAGCTCACATGTTCTGTTCATGACACTGCACGTTGGCGATGAAGCATAAGAAGAGGTAGATCTGATAGAGGACAACAACATTTTATTTGAGTAAAGGGTAATTCCGTCATTGTCTGCTTGTGTACTAATGCCTCAGTATGAGACCTGTGGTTTGAGCTGAACTACAGCTGCCTGTGTCCTCAGGTCGTGTCCTCAGGTCGTGTCCTCAGGTCGGGTCCTCAGGTCGTGTCCTCAGGTCGGGTTCTCAGGTCGGGTTCTCAGGTCGTGTCCTCAGGTCGGGTTCTCAGGTCGTGTCCTCAGGTCGTGTCCTCAGGTCGTGTCCTCAGGTCGGGTTCTCGGGTCGGGTCCTCAGGTCGGGTTCTGGTTGCTGTGTTTTGAAGTTGGGTCTGACAGAGCAGGAGGGAGTGACCTCTGTTCTCCTGTTACTCCTGCACACTAACAGGCCTGTATTGAACGTTGTCACTCTATGGAACAGTATCGAGATTCCTGCTGCCTGCTCCTACTCTGACAATAAAAAGCCAGGTGCATCCTCCTCCTGCAGCTTCCCCGCGGCGCACATCTGCTGCAGGCTGGACTCCATCCTCTGCAGCTTGTTCTGCAGCCTCTCTCCAACGCCGCTGGCTCCCGTTTTCACCAGGACCAGTGGGAGCTGCCGGATCTGCTCCAGCGAGGCGAAGGCGACCCAGTCGCTGGCCCGGGCGTGGAGCTCTGAGACACTAAGTCCTGAGGTCCCTCCCTGCTTTTTGCCATCGTCAGAGGGGAGGTTGTGCACGAGCCGCCGCAGACGCCGGTGAGACAGGTTGTAGTGTAGAAAGAAAGCTGGGAGGATTTCTCGGAGGTAGCTGGCTGCGTCTGTGTACAGACACCAAGTCATCAACAAAGAAGCAAATGAAACAATTAAAAAATTGAAGTTGAAAGGGAAACACGCAGCACTGGCACATCCAAAGGTCAAAGTTCAACAACATCAACCAGGACAATCAACAGGTGACCTGAGAAGGGAACATGGATTTTTAACTTCATGGGGCCTGATCCGTGTTTTTTCTTTGGAAATTAGTATAACGGGTCGTTTTATGTTTTTTTTTACTTGAGTGAAAAAAGTTGAGTCTGGTTGAAACAGCGAGAAGCTCCAGCAGAGAGAAGCAGTGTGTGACCTCACCTGGCCGCCCCTCGCAGCTCGTGCACACGCTGTTGTGCCAGGTGGAGCCCCTCAGCAGCAGCTGCTGCCCGGCGCCGTCACAGCTCCTGTGTGGAGTGCAGTTCAGGTGAGCGGAGACGGTGTCTGAGAAGGTGCTGTTGGAGCAGACGTGGCAGACTGTGTCCTCCTCAGGTGAACCTGGACCAGATGCACACAAAGAGCAAACCATGAACAAATCTGCACGACAACCACAGTGTGTCAGAGCATCAGAGCAGAGCACCCAGGCAGTGACTGCGCTTCACCTCTGTGGGGCAGCAGAATCATATTCATATCTTTATTATTAATGGTAATAATAATCATTTCATCCATCTGGCGTGAGGACATGTACATGACTACAGAGTAGTGGACAGATGATGGAGCTTCACCCAAATCTCCTGCCAGAACGGGGTTTGAACCAGCAACCTCTAGGTCCCAAGGTCACCAGCCCCTTGTCTACCCCCCCCCCCCCCCCCCCCCCCCCCCCCCCCCCACCCCCCCCCCAACTCATCCCTGTCATCCCCACAAACATGTCATATGTTACAGTACAACAGCTGCCATGGCAACAGGCACTGTACAGGTGGACGGCAGCTTGACACAGAGGCATTGTGGGAGGTGAAGTCTTTTCATTCCTGTTGACTCAGCAGTTATCAGCAAAATTTCTGTTCTTTTTTGCTACTCAGTGTAAAACAGAGGACAAACTCAGATCCTGGTCCTGATCCTGAATCATTTTCCAAACCTGACCCTGACGCGCCAGTGAGTGCCCGCGGTCCGGACCACCAGCAGGGAGCAGCAGGGAGCAGCAGGAGCCTACCTGTGGTCCGGACCACCAGCAGGGAGCAGCAGGGAGCAGCAGGAGCCTACCTGTGGTCAGGACCCCCTGTCCGGAGGGGCACAGGCTGTGGCGCACACACATCTGGTACTTCTTCATGAAGTAGAAGCCCTGCGCGCACTGGCAGCTGCGGTCTCTGGCGGCGGTGCAGGGGCTCGTCATCACCTGGTTGAGGCCGCAGACGCCGCAGCGCAGACATTTGCCGATGTAGTTCCACAGCTGCGTGAAGGAGCCGCGCGGGCACGGCGCGCAGTCGCTCCCGCGCGCCGCCGTGCACGCGGCCCGCAGGTAGGTGCCGGGCGGACACATGTCGCACTGCAGCTCGCTCCCGCTCAGCGAGTCCGTGTGTCTGAAGGTCCGCGCGACGTCGACCAGGGCGGCGCGCCCGGCCAGCAGCATCAGCATCACCGGGAAGAGCGTGAGGAACATCTGGAGGAGGAGAAGAAGAGGATGATGAGGAGGAGGAGAGACACAGACAGACAGGCACACACACACAGACTGACAGACAGACAGACAGGCACACACAGACTGACAGACAGACAGACAGACGGGCACACACAGACTGACAGACAGGCACACACAGACTGACAGACAGACAGACAGACAGACAGGCACACACACACAGACAGACAGACAGGCACACACAGACTGACAGACAGACAGGCACACACAGACTGACAGACAGATGTGTGCTGATCGGACAGGAGAGGGGGGGGGCACCCACCATCATGGCCGCTGAGGTGGAGGTCTCCTGCCCGGAGATGGATGCAGCTCTGCCGCTGCGTCTCTATTTATCCACGCGGCTCCATCAGCTGAGGGAGAGGACCGGTTCCCCGGAACACGCGCCACTCACACGCAGCCACTCCCCTCCCCCTCATCCTCGTGACGTCACAACAACAACAATAATAATGATGATGATGATGTCATGATGAGCGGGACGGTGTCCATCAGCGCTCCGACGCTTCCTCCGCGTGAAGCTTCATCTGCTCCCATGTTTCAATGAAAACACGATTATTATTACACACACACGTGGACAGACTCTTTATTGCTGTGGCAGAAGACTCATCATCTTCACCGTCCGTTCTGTTTCTGAGTCACGGGAAACAACGAGGAGAAAACGGGACGTTGTTTCCTGCCTTTTTATCCGCAACGTTCAAATCCTGAAATTCTGGAAAATCCTGACGTTTGTCCTGAAACTGGGAAACGATGTCCCTCAGAGAAGAAGTCAAGGTTTTTCTTAAGAAATAACAACAACAACAATAATGGTAACACTCTGAATATGTCTTATTGTATTGTATTATTTATTATCATGTGTATGTTTAATGAAGAGTGACAGAAAGCTGTATTTGAGTTTGGTAAACAAAGGACAGACCTTTAGCAGTCTCTGTACTGCACTGTATACTGATTTACTGATTTACTAATGACTTCAGATGAAAACACCCAACATGAAGTGATTCCTGACACTGACGTGATCCCAGAGGTCACGTGACTACTGAGCACATGAGGTCAGACGAGATGTTTGCTGGGTCAAAGATGACAGAGCAGAGCTGGATAACATGCTGATTGTTTTGGACACACAAAAGACACTCCGTCCTTTTCCAACAGGGACAAATAAAAACATTGACAGAGAAGAGCTTTGTAAAAAACTGGGAACTGGGAAAGAGGAGGTCAAATGTGGACGAAAACACTTAGAGGTAAGACACACTAGAGGTAAGACATATATAGAAGCACTTACAGTTTACTTCCTGTGGCTGTCTGTAACCATGGCAACAGCATCTTTATTGAAATGACTTGCCAATAATGTGAGGTTTTTCCACCCATGGGCTCATTCCCTGAACACCTGTCCACTTTCCACTTTCCACTTTTATTCTGGCCACTGTGGACGGGACCAGTGACACCTGACCACATACTTCCTGTGGTTTCTTCAGCCGGATCAGCGTCATCAAAACTCCATGCCGAGAATGAAAGAAGACCTCAAACCAAAAGTGGTTCATCTAGATTACTCTATATTACACAGAGATGACGCACTGACCCTTTAAAGAAACAGAACAAGATGGAAAGTTTGGGTCATTGGAGCTCGTACAAGTGAACCAGGAGTTTCTGCAGAACCAGACTGAAACCTGAGGGTGTTTGGAGACGCCAGAGATTCAGACCGATGCCCTGCGAAGGCAGTGAACATGATGACCTCAGCAGTTTACATTGACTGAAAAACACTTCCTCGTCGAGTAACTAACATCGTGCGTCTTTTACTCGTCATATATAAATATCCATCAGCGTGTGTCTTCATGTGGTCATACAGCTATCAGCAGTGGTCGCTGACTCGTTAGGCTCATGCTCTGGGCACCATGAACACACCTTCATGATATTTATCTTGGAGTAATTACCGCAGCACTTACTGCTCCAACAGACACACACAGTGATGACCTCACTGTGTCATCACTGTAGTTGTCTGCTTTGAACTGTGTTGCAAGGACAACACACTGAACCATTTAAGAGGAACATACACACCTTTGTTTGGGGAAGCACACTAATTAAAGAAACAAGGCAATGATACTGGATGACAAACACCAGAGGATTCACATCTGTGCACGGAGCAGGAAGCATGAACAGGAATGAATAAATATGTGTGTATGTGAGCAAAAGAATATTTAAGTCTGAGAGGAGAATTGAATTATTATGTAGGATCTGCTGGCACATTCACACATTCACAAAGCACCTGCGTCTCCATGATTCCACAGTTCCGGGAAACGTACACTTCTGGTTTTACTTGCTGTCTTACTCACACACCCACACCCTGCCCCCGAGACACCCAATTAATCACACTTAATTCTCAGATTCAAACAGACCATCATCATGATGAACCAAAGCCATCAAAACAACACTGCTAATGGATAAAAAGAGCAGTGTATAAAGTGTCACTGACGCATTACATTTGGTAAAGGTATAATATCTAATAACACACATGTCATTGGAATAAACATAAAAAACTCCATAAATAAATCTTTGCAGAAAGTCCCTTTTTATGCCTGAATGCCTCATCCCAAATACAATTCAAGTCTTTGTTTACTCAACACTGCCTCAGAAACCCATTATCCTTTCTGCACAGTCATCCGCAATGTCAGACAGCAGACTGTGTTCACATACTCTACCTGTATAAGGAAGCGAATCAGTTAGCTCCAGCCACATGTAAACATACATGACTGGCCTGCAAGGATGTAGCCTCACCTCATCCGGACAACTCATTGTTATGAGTTATGATGTTAAGTGTGTGGATAAGATGCAATTTACAAATGGAGGATAGGGGGCAGCAAAAGTTTTGAACTTGTTAGAAAATCTTCACAAGAAATGATACGATTCAATAATATGAAAAAGACCAGGTTAAAAACTGTTAAATAAATAAACGTGGCATTGGGAACACCTGAAAGGACAATTTAAGTCTGATTATAAAGAATTATCACCGTACTGTGTACATGGATGTTTACTTTAGAGTTGATTTCCTCATTTGCTTCTGTGAGTGGCAGCTGTGGGGCGGGTCTTCATCAGCAGCAGCTCTGGGATTGGTCGATTGCTGCCCTGGTAAAAGTCCAGTCCTGTAATCCACTCAATGTCTCTGACTCGTGATTGGTGGAACCACATGTGATCCTCCACCCAATGAGATTCATCTTCTGTGCTCTGTTGACAAAAAAATCACAGGCGCGTGCACACACACACACGCACGCACACGCACACACACACACATGCATGTAGTATATATTATTTTTTATAAAATCCATTCATATTTATATCTTTGCTTTTTCCTGGACTTAAAACAAAGTCATTCTCTTTCTCTTGTTGTTGTGTTGTCAGGCTCCTGCCATCACTGTACAGTATATGTGAGAACATTAAGTGGTTAATAGATTAAGTTGCATAATTAAGGGGACTTTATGCAATAAAGATGTCTCTCTGGAATTCTGTAAATAAAAACCCTCCTGTAACTGCCGTGACAAAAACAAACTCCAGAACACTGCTGCTTTGTTCGGGAGAAACCATGGTGAAAGGGGAGTCAGTTTCAGTATGAGCTGGTCAGAGGAACGGGACTGAACAGCGTTGAGTCAGTGATGTGATGTGATACGCCGGTTTCTTACTTTGCAACTTTCTGAATTGTTGGCTCGGTGAGGCAGCAGGAAGGACACGGTCTGTAGGACACCAGTACAGGTGCTCACCGCCTGGGCTGAGTCACTGCAGCTGGTCAGCACCACAAAGTAATGAGTGGGGATGGAGATGTTGGTACCAGACACGAACCTTGAATTACAAAGCCACACAAAAACATATCAAGAGACATACAAAGGTACATCGTGAGACATTCCAGTGCCTGTGGAGGCAACCTGCTGCTGTACCTCCTCCGCCACAGACCACTTACTGCTGGATCTGCTCTGGAGTGTCATACTGGCCGTCGTAGTTGTAATCAAAGACGGGGCCCGTCACCACATTGATGCCATTGTAAACAGAAGCATATTTTATTAATAGAGTGTTGTGGAAGTAGAGCCAGATCTCTGTCACAGGAGAGAGGAGAGGAGAATTGTTGGCAGATGTGATGTTGATGTTGACATAACATGTCCTGTTGCATCCTGTAGGTTTGCTGTGAAACTTACTCTTAAACTCAGGGTACATTGGCACCACATTACTAATCAGAAGAGCATCATACTGCTGGTCCACTCTCACATTCAGATCTGAAAAAAAAAAAACAACACCACAATGAGATCCTGAGCTGCGCTTGCTGAACTTTGAAACATCTGTGGATTTATCAGCTATGAGTGACTGGATGGATGGATGGGTGGGTGGATGGATGGATGGGTGGGTGGATGGATGGATGGGTGGGTGGATGGATGGATGGGTGGATTTTGTGTTGGGACCAGTCTGACTCACGGTCTTGTAACAGCAGATTTTTGAGAAACTACGTCACACAGTTATGTTATTTGTGATGAGATGGGGGGGGTTTGATGTGTTACAGGGAGGATGACAAAAAATGTGCGTCAAAGAGATAGAGAGAAACAGGGAGAGAGAGATAGATTTTTTAAAAAATTGTGATTGTGCACCCCCGCACACTGCACCTCGATCACTGTGTGTAGTGTTTTGTTTTGTGTATTTGCACTGATACATACTTGGCGGGTAGAGGAAAGCATAGGTCATGTTCACAGAGGTGGGATACTGGTCACATCTGGGACTCTGTGACGCTGGAAGTCTGACATCAGCCCTGAGACAGTCTGATCTCACCGGCTCCAGCGGATCCAAGGACGCCTGTAAGACGTAGGATGTTTGGAGAATGCTTCAGACATTCCATTGGAAAGTATGAAGTGACTTAGAATACATTATGTTTTGTTTGTGAGATCATTTCTCAGAGATGAGGCTGGTTCCCAGGCTGACCTGGTGACCGGGTTGGTCAAAGGATAATACCAAGGTTACTTTCCTCATGTTTCTGACTGATAAACAAAGAATCATCAACTATTGAGTAAGAGCGGTATACTCACAAACAAATCAACTGCTGCAATGTAAACATAGGAGCATCATCAAAGTCCACACTAATTTACCTGGAAGACTAAGAGCATGAACAATGTTGTTGTTGCACTTTAAATATCTGCATGTTCGTCACTGACATTAGTCACTTATTATTATTATTATTATTATTATTATTATTATTATTATTATTATTATTATTATTATATGTGTTATGTACATTCCATCAAAACCAGTAAAACATTTTTAGTCATAATGGGTCTGACGAAACATCCAGATGTGATGTAGGAATAAAAACGATAGAATAACGTGGTTTTGCTTGACTTTGTGGTTCATTGTGTAGAAGTGCATGTTTCTGGTATTTGGGTGCAGCAGCAGCAATTTAACTGTTAATATTTAGATTGGTTAAATATTCTCCATCTTAATTACTTCAGTCAGTCACAGGGTATCTCTATGTATTTCGGACATTTCATCGTTTGTATCTGACTGTGGAACGCTGTCCTTTTTTTTGTGTACACAGCGCCACAAGGTGGCCACTGGAAAACAATTACATAGTTCTCGCTACAGATTTTTGAAAACACTGCCCAAACAAAAAATTTGGCTGATATTCCTAAACGACATAATTATTATATAATTAAACAGCGCCAAAAAGGATGATGGCAGATTTCAAAATTCAACGTGCAAATTCCACAATCTCATCATGGTTGACACTGGTACCGGTTTGTCGATGGTAAAGGAGCTCCACACAGGCATCAGGGCTCTGCTGCTGTAGGCACTGATGAATCCCTCCTGGTGGAGGAGACAGTAGCTGTGGTCCGGCTGCAGCATCCGGGGACGACCGAACAGCATGTGCTTCTTCTCTGCAGCTGATTCTGGAGGCAATGTGTGTGTGTGTGTGTGGGGGGGGGGGGGGGGGGGGGGGGGGGGGGGGGTATGGATCAGATCTAAGATCTTAAAACTACATAAAACATTTAAAACATTTTTAAAACATCCAAAAAGCTAAAAGTCTTCACCTTGTTCTGCTGTCAGATTCAAACGACTGTTGATTTCATTTCCACCCTGAGGACACACACAACGCACACACAACGTTTTTCATGTGGACAGTCAACACAAAGGTGGAGGTTTGATGTCAAATCAATGGTGACACAGCTCCTACAGAGTACAGAGACACAGGTGAGTCATGACAGGCAGTATTGCTGATTGATCACGTTGTCATGCAGAAAGACATATTGACTACAGTGTTTCCCTCTTGAATGTGGCAATAAAGATGTCAACAGCACATCACAACACACCTCCTCGTCACAACACATAAGTACTAAATGTCCAGCTCCAGATGAGTCACAGTCATCCTAATGACTCATTTGTTCCAGTTCAGAGATGCACTATAATGTTTTGGCATAACACTGTATCACCGACCAGGGCAGGACAGGAGCATCCCAGGTCGTCTGCAGGGTCCAGGCTGACCAGCGGACACTGAGCAGGCCTGCTCCGCTCTGCAGGGGGAGCTGGTGTGTAGTGGGGCTGCCTCAGGACGTGGTTCATACTCCCGTGGGTCCCATTGTTGTCAGTGGGGGAGATCTGCAGCACATCTGTGTGGGACAGGGACTAATGAGTCAAATCATCTCGAAGCTCGTGGTCTAAAGAACATGTCACAGTTCCAAAAGTTAGTTTAGCAACGGGAGGAAACGTCTGCGCACCGGGCCACGCTTTAACGTCCAAACTCGACCAAATCCGAGAAAGTTCAACCAAGCCTGACCTGAACCACATGGTCTTTCTGGTGTGTTGTGCTCAAACCTGAGTGCAGCTATGAAAGAGTCTGAGTTTGTCCTGTTGTCACAGGTTTTCACTGAACACTCACAGATACATGCACCTTTTAGATGCTCACCAGTCAGGAAACAGCCAAACACTCACCACACATGAGATTGTACAGCTCGATGTTGCCGAACGGCTCAATTTCTGTTTTAGATTTAAACTTGGGTCCATAACTGACGAACATTGCCTGCAAGGAGAGGAGATGATATTTTGTAACTTTGTGAAACAAAAAACAGGACGAAAATGACAAAAATAAAATGGAATGGACACAAATCGGACTAATACGAGACAGTAGGAATGCGTTCAGTGCTCACATGCATGGTCTCTGCATCGTTGTCATAGCCATGAGCACCACCGGAGCAGAAAGTGAGCGATCCGGGATATCTGCAGGGGACATGGCAGTTTCCAGTTAAACGTTCACGTCCAAACGGCTTCTGTCTTTAATATGAGGGAAAGGTGAGTTTTCATTGTTCGGAGTGGGACTGAGTCCTTAATGAAGAGAATAACAAACTCCCTCGGGGAGGGATACTGGATCAAAAGCCAGGATGTGAGTAATGGAAACACGATGGTGATCGCAGCTGTGGTAATCACAGCGGGAAAAGGAAATGCCGGTACAATTAAAGATGGGTTACGACTGTTTGTTTTGTGTCTTGGCTGAGGATGTTCTGCTCTGTCTTCTACCTGCTGCTCCTTTCATGTGGTCTCCTGCCTCTGACTCTGATCTGTGGCATCTTAACACTGAGGGCTCTGTCTCTCCACAGCAGTGTCTCGAGACACGAGTGATGTGCACGTACCTCTCAAACAGCCATTTGGGGTCAACCAGGACATTGACGTCTTCAATTCGCCGGCTGTTAGCGAAGTGGAGGCGCTTTGGTAGGTTGGCTTTCAGGTATGGTTTGATCTTTTGGTCTGCCTTCTTACACTGAAAGACCCAAAAGAAACAAACAAACAAAAAAAACACGGATGACTTTATTTTAAAGGAACATGCAGAATATTCAGAGCTGGACTGCAGCGTTTCATCGGCCACAGTCTGAAATACTTACAGTCATGTTGGCAACAAGTTCAGCTGAGTCTACTGTTGACAAGATGAAAGAGTAAAGTCAAGATTTGCAAATGTCACTTCTCACAGTGAAGCCTGTTTCACGCTGATTCATTTGAATACACAACATTTGGATTTAAAAGGCAGTTTTACTTCACAGAACACTTCGCCTCCATTAAGTTCTGCCATGGGTTTGCTTATTGAAGCCTGCGAGTGGGCTGTCTTTATATATTCACTCACTGACTGTGTCTTTGTTCTTGGCTCGAATGCGTCCAAATGGTCCCTCCGTCACCCAGTAGTTACTGATGTCGCCCACCAGCTCCTGCAGCACCTCCTTCCTGTCGCAGCTTGTTGCCTCCATTCCTGCCACAACAATCATATCAAATGTCACGGTTGAGTAAATAAATACAAAAGAATATGTCACAGTTTCTTCCTAATTAAATTTTCAGGAACAGGTTGCAGCAGTTATTGTTCCTTTCATTGCCCTTCAGTTTTATCCTAGTACAAAAATCATCAGGCTCAGGTACTGTGAAAAAAACAAGTCTGAGATCAGGGTCAGTGTCTAAAACCTGGATCTGGATCTCAGGCCTTATGTTTGCAAATGTGACGTTTCAGTCGCCATATACGATGAAAAAGGCAGGAAATGTCTTACAATGATGTAAGACCTATGCACTGTAGGACACTTAACAGACGTTTACCATGATCGGCCACGATGATGATGTTGAGACAGCGGTGCAGGCCAATCTGCTTGAGGCCGTTCATGAGCTGACCGATGATCTTATCCACACCCTGGATGGCTTCAATCACCTGGTGAGGCACAAACATTCAGAGAGCCTCAGCATGGAGTCACGGCTACGACCTAACGTTAACAAAGGAAAGTAAATGTGAAGAGACGTCTGCTTTGCTGTGTGTTTGTGCACAACGGATTAGCTACAAGGGACTTTTTGCTCTTTGGGCTGAAACAAGGAGGACAGGAACAGGAATAACAGGATACAGCTGCTAGAAACCACTGATGGAAGATAAGGATGGAGTCTTTTTTTTTTGGATGATTGCCCCTGTTGAATGTGCGACAGAATTCCCTCAGCGTCCGACCAACGGACACAGCTCCACAAAGGAATTCTCTGACTCTTTTAAAAACAGCACTTTCAGAACAGATAGTGATATGTGGCTCCAACAATGGAGCTATTGATGCGTGTCCGGAAGAAAATATTCCCATATGCCGATGATTCCCTGGAAATCTGCACATGGCTACAGCGAGAATAACATTGCATAGTCCTTTAAAGCAGACGGCACTAACACAGGAGTGAGGGAGAAACTCAGGATGCGATGTTGCGACATCAGCTGTTGCATTATACACCAGTTGCTCCGGAAACAGGTGAAAATAACCTTCTCCCCATTAACACTGAAGTCCATATTAGATGTTCTGTCCTGACCGAAGCATCAGTGAGTTACACTTTGTGTACTACAGGAAGAACCAGTGCAGCTGCTCTGACCTTTCAGCACCTTACAATCCAAACACATCACAAGCACAGTCTAGATAAGGAGAATGTTCTACTGCCAAGTGTAATCAGACCTTCTTATTAACATTGTGCAGATCTGCACGCCGTGGAAAGGTTGCAAGTTTACGACATGACTGAGCAAGTGACTCTGTGGGGGTGATAGAGTGCGAGTCTGCTGATGTGAGCCTTATGGTCTAATGATAGACTGTATAATGATATAGGCTTTTATCTGTGGCCTTACGAGAAGCGCTGACAAGGCTAACGGAGCCACACAGTATGTGCACTTTTAGTAATATGATGGTGGCTGTTGTTTTGGTCCAGTCAGACAACAAGAGATTGGAATTTCAATGACATCGTTAAGGATTTCTTTCTTATTTAGCTCCCATTATCAGGTGAACTTACCCCTCCGCTCACAGGACCAAAGCTGTGTCCAGATTTATCCGGTTCCTCCAGATACAGCGTGAAGAAATCTGGTCTGAAGGGAAAACAATGTTTGTCACTGAAATCACATCAGGGGTCAAACCAAATAAACTCAGAGGACAAATTCCAGTCCAAGAGTCAAACCGACCTTTCATCAGCTGGAAGCTGCAGCCACTTCAGCACAGTGAATACTCGTTCTTCAAATGGCACTTTTCTGAGGAGAGAAGGCAGCAGTGAACATACAGTATGTTTAACAACAGGTGCCAAAGCCATCCAGTGAGGGAGGTCAGGGGTCAGACTGCCTTGTGTCAACAGTCGGGGCTGCTGCTGCTGCTGCTGCTGCTGTGATGGGTCTGAATGTTAAATGTTTCTGACCCTGTCATCCTGTTACAGCCACAGTCCACATCTTCTCATGGAGACTTCATCCAGGACAGCGCTCCATGTCACAATGTAAAAAGTGTCAAGCTGCTTTCTTGAACATAACAGTGAGGTCGGTGACCTCCAGTGACCTCCAGTATGGAGCAGAACCTTTAAAGGAGCATTTTCACTTTTTTTTAGTGGAACTGGAGAAGCTACACACAAGCTGAGTGTTTCAGAACCCACACCTACCTTCTCACACAGCCATTAAAACCACCCTGACAGCTTATCAAGAGTAATCACTTTGATAGGACCACGCGTCACAATGGTACAGTCAGTCATTCTCAACTGCTATCATAACATTACAGCAATATTGAAAGTGCTTCATAGATAAAGGATGAAAGGCTAAGGCGTGGACTGCGTGTATGATTGTCCTGTTGGTAACAGCACTGGGAATCTGGGAAATTACTCACATCACACAGTGAATGTTTCCTGAATGTTTCCCTTACCCATCGTACGCTCGATAGATGTCCGGGAAACTGCCATTGATTTTAACATCTGATCCCGGCCAGAAAAAAGTCCCAGACCTCAGCCCCTGGGACTTCGCTGTGTGCCAAATCTACAAAACGCACAAGGGTTAAACTCACATATGCACAACAGCTGGTCCCAGTGTCTGATAAATGACCTGCCTGCGAAACATAACAGATTACCATGAGAAATTATCAACACCAATGTACTGAATGAATACACATTCATCTGGATCCATTTTGGTTTCAAACAACAGACATTTGATCAAACAAACAGCTCACAGCCATATGTCCTGAAGCTCAGCTCAGTCAGACCACATAGTTACTGCGATGGGTCAACATGTCAGCCGAATCGTTACCTCCCACATTATTATTTAGCTTCATTGGAATCACAGTGTCTCTGTGGATCTGACTCACAGGTTGCCCCAGGTACCAGTCAGGATTGTCCTTCTCCGGACTGGACAGGCTGAAGGTGGCATCGAACACCGGATCATACATAACGTTGTCGATCAAACCGTTTGACTCCGGATAGAGACCCTGAGAAAAAAATGGCACATAAGAACTACAGCTTCTCTGCTCTGTAAGTCTGTATTCGTGATTGATTAGTATGTGATTTGATGCGGTCAAACGATGCATATGTCACAGTATGGGATATATGTCTGTACACTATCTCTAATCCCAGTAGGCCCACCACCAACAGCAATGGGCAGACCAAGCTGGAGCACACCAACATCATGGCTACAGTCCTGTAACTTGAAAATGTATCATCTAACCTGGAGCTCCTCCACAGGAGCTATCGGTGCAGGAGAAGATGGTCATATCATCATGTTTGTTTACAACTGCGTGTGAAGCGGATATATGGCTCTTGTCTTTTTACCGTAACAATGGTGTAGTGATTGGGGAAGGTCTTGGTGGGGAATGATGCCTGCATGTAGGGAGCGGAGGTTCCACACTTTCCTGTGGCAGAAGAGAAAGTCCACTGATCATGACTTCTTCATGATAAAGAACGCATGACAGTGTCATATATATGTAAATTGACTACATTTCAATGTATTGAACAATTGTTGACATGACAGCTGGACACGTGTGTGTGTGTTGCTCCTGAAGATGAGAACATTAGTTCTGAAGGGGACTCGAGTGTCAACACTCACTGAGTTTGTCCAGCACAGGGATCAGAGAGCTCCATGTCTGCAGGTACTCAGCCCTGAGTCCGTCCAATGAGACGAGAAGCAGCGGCTGCTGTTTAAAGCTGTGAGGAGAAGGATGAACATGACCGCAGTATGCACAGACGACTGTCACAGATGTCACAGGACGGACACGTTCCATTAACATTTAAAGAACAGCGTGAGTCAGCTCTCACCAGTGAACAAGATGGAGACGGTTTATGAGACTTGTAAAGTGTGATGTCTTACCCAGTTGGACACATGGGGGCTGACAGGTCCTCACACTCATCTTCTACCCACGCTTTCTCCCCTGCAAACACCAGACACATTCATGACAGTGTACTCAGTAAACATGTGCACTGACAGTCAGACCTTTGAGTCACTCAGTCAGTCATTCTCT
The DNA here is from genome assembly GCA_016785345.1 of Trinectes maculatus. Taxonomy (NCBI): domain Eukaryota; kingdom Metazoa; phylum Chordata; class Actinopteri; order Pleuronectiformes; family Achiridae; genus Trinectes; species Trinectes maculatus. Next base: position 143,504 of record JAFBJQ010007830.1, on the reverse strand, counting down.
TGCAGCTCTCACCGTGGCAGACATGTTTGTAGTTGGTGCAGCAGTCCTGTGCAGACAGACAGTCGTCAGAGCAGTGACAGTTGCTCTGCGTCAGCCTCTTCTCTCCACAGCGCAGCCTCGTGCATTCCCACAGCTGAGCTGCACACGCAAAAACCAAACATCTTAGATCTTAGAGGAGATCCATAAACAAACAGCAAGATGGCCGACCGGCGCTAAACCCGTGCAGGCAGTTCTAACAGTGTCTTACTGGGACCAGTGCACATGTCATGGTAGTCAATGCAGCAGGTGTTGCTGGCAACGCAATTCTCGTCGCATCTGCAGCCTGGGAGCTCGCCATAGGGCTCATAGCATCTGTTCCTGCAGGATGTGTGTGTGACCACTGGGACTGATAAGAGACAATATGTGACAGAACATTTAAAACATGACATCGCAGCTTATCAACTGTTTTTACAGTCGGGGACAATCAGCCTTAACGCCCTGACACGTCTGTCACATGGAAGAGCTGTCACACATCACAGTGGGACTCACTGGGTGTGAGTCATCGGCAGAGATAGACTGTCAGTCGTCAGTCCTCTGAATCAGGATCTCGTACTACTCGTCTTCTCATTCTTCATGTTTGCATTTTACAACTGCTCAGTGACTCATATGTTTTTTTTCCAATGTGATCGAAGGCCAAACCGATCTGACTCAATCTACAAGCTGAGTCATCAAAATGAAATTCAGAATTAAATTGTACATGTGTGTATGTGTGTATGTGTGCGTGTGTGTGCACCTCTGACAATACCTTTGTTTTTACATTTCTGTAAATCCAGTCCCAGACCAAGTCCCAGACCAAGGATTAGTGTCACAACTGATACAGCCAGGACACCGATCTGTGACACACACACACACACACACACACACACACACACACACACACACACACACACATTTCCTTGAGGCATGTGCTGTCAAATGTGTAATATGAAGCTGCCTTCTTATTCTTCCTGGCGAGAGGCTTTGGGAACCAAAACAATAATTTCCACAACATCGACGCACACAGGTTTGTGTGCGTCTGTCTGTGACAAACAAGTGCGTGTCAAATGATGCAAAATAACCTGCAGGCAACATTTGCTGTTACTTACAGCAAACAGACTGCATCTGTCTTAAAACTGGCAGACTAGGTTCCCACCACTAGAAACATGAGCACATGAGGTTGGCGTCATGCTTTGCAGCACAGTCTGTCACTGTCCTCTGAGAAAGTCCAGATGTGGAGACAAAGACTGCAGACGAGCATGATGGGACAAGTTCTACAACACTACAACACACAAATGCAAAACCCTGCAAGAGACACTGTGGATTCTTTAATGTCACAGGATGTGTTTATAAAGTTGGGCGCTGATGTCACATGATGTCACATGATCAGTACAACAAAATAAATGCAGCTGCAGCCAGTGGTGGAGTCACCTCGGAAACTAATGAAATGTGTTGCGATCGTGTTGTGAATTTGAAAAAAGACGGTGAAACCTGTACTTACAATGATCTTCTTCTTCTTCTTCTGCGACTCTTTGATCCAACCCATGGCTGTCAGATTTGCCACGGCCACGCACAGTCACAACACAATGACCGGAGACACAGGGAGACGGCCCAGGTCGATCTCAAGGCAGTGACCTCTGGACCATGTGTTGACTACAGATGAGTAACTGATTGCCAGAGCGAGGTGATAGACTCACGTTTAGTGTTTGCAGTCCGTCAGGGTGCCGGACGTGATCCTCCTGAAAGTCAGCTCACCATACACCTGAAATGAAACATCAGCAAGATGTGAATACACACATGCACACAAGAATACACACATACTGGAAATACTGATCGGTTTGTTTGACAAGCACAAAGACAAAGCTCAGATGATAATGGAGAAGAAATAACGTCGATGTGATTTCATCCTCTCCTTGTGCGATGTAACGTGTCCATAATGAAATGAGTGTTGACGTCACGCTCAGGAGACTTTGTTGAGTTAAAGTCACAAAAATGATTCCGTCTCAAGTCAAACATCTGATTATTAGCTTAAAAATGTCGTTAGCTGTCATTGATAGCCTAGCTGGCGACATGGCTAACTCTGAGTTAGCTAACTCTAACTCAGAGTTAGCTACCTCTAACTCAGAGTTAGCTACCTCTAACTCTGAGTTAGCTACCTCTAACTCAGAGTTAGCTAACTCTGTTAGCCACAGCAGATGTGTGACGATGACCGGGAAACCACAACTGTAATGTTTTAAAAAACACACAAACATACAGCTCTTTGAGCAGAACAACCATAATGGAACCTACCTGAGAGTCTGCACTGCGTCTGTTTGTTTCCTCGATACTGGAGGTTCTCGTCTGTTTTTCGTTAGCTCTGTTAACATAAACAAACAGTTCATTTAAAATTAGCCATGGGCTAATTATGTCTGCAATGTAAGTCTTTCCCTTCAAACGTTTGCCCACACATCAAATAAAGATGTCAGTCAATTTGAATTTTACAGACACAAAGGTCATTTGTGTCTGTAAAACGATGTGGCAAGAAAATAATCAAAGATACCATATCTTTTATTAGGAGTAATCAGTAGTAATGTTTAACAACACCGTTATTGCACTTATAAGCAAAAACAACGAGGGAAAACTCACTTGCAGTTCACGACATCTGCTTTTTCACTCACCGGCAGAACCCGTTACATTTCCTCCTGATGGTTTTCTACTAACGGACAAAGTAATGCAGAAAAAACAGGGAATAACAGAGAAAAACTGGGAATAACAGAGAAAAACAGGGACGAGCAGATGTGTGTTCAGATCTGAACCAAACACAATCATAAAAAAAAATCATAATTAAAATTTAAAGGGCTTTTGGTGTCATTTCAGTGTCAAAGTTAAAAACTTATATGGTACAAAATGAAATTGTTCCACTCATTAGTTTCATTATCTATGGCCTTTATTTTGAAAGACAACAGGAATAAACAGGCTTTGTCTACAGCTTGACAAGCTCCTAGGTCGCTTTGCTGACATATTATTGATTATTTACTCTATTCTAACGATTCCCAATACAGCTGGCTATGTAAACTCATAAATGTCACTCATGTAAGTGAAGTAAATATCATACAAATACAGGTTCTGACTGGTTGTGTGTGGAGAGTTAAACACATGAACGAAGCAGGAAGTGGAAGGAGGGGAAGCGGCTGACTGTAGTAACTGGTGGCAGGCCTAGGTCATAGGTCATTTATGCAGAACCGAGGACACGTGACATGCGACACTCACAACCTGCTGATGCTGAACGCTGACTGTGTGATGACACACTGGTGGATTCTTGCTGACTCAGTGACATTGGGTTATGTCAGACATGCACAGTTCCCAGATCTGCCCTGAACACTGAAGCAAAGAAAACTCATATGTTCCATTTCTATGTGCCGCGATTGCTCACGTGCTTCAAACCCGCCGCTTGTTCCTCTGCATCTCCACAACGAAAGCTACTGAGGGGAACGCCAGAAATACAAGACCTCGATTCAAATCGCCACCCTTTACCGCAGCATGAGTTGTGCGACGTCACACAAAAGCGCACACACTGTCAGCGATCAGTGTATGGACAGTAAACAGGGACAGATCTGCTCGGCGGTGACACTAGGTGCTGGCTCTACGATGATGTCACACAATAAATATGTAAAATTGTATAAAAATATACACCCAGATGATCAGAGGAAACGGTTTTTGACAGCAACAGGAAACAGGAAACCGGTGCAGTTGCTGTGTATGTTTGTGTAGTTGCATCTAAATCTAATGAGGTGAGTGACAGGGATATAAATGTGTTATTACTTATAGATCAGGTCATGTGTCTTCATAAGTGTCTGCGATACATAACAATGCATGCTTGTAGTTAGAGGGGAATAGCTGTCAGAAAATAAACATATTTATTTATCATAGTAACTACTAGAGCCAGGAAACGGTTAGCGGCGGTTAGCGGCGGTTAGCGGCGGTTAGCGGCGGTTAGCGGTGATTAGCGGAGCAGGCTGGGCCTGGCTTGGTGGTGTCAGTCTCAATCCCCCAACGGAACCATACCAGCGCCTTTAATCTGTTTTAATCCTCTTCTCCTCGTTAAAGGCGTTAATTGTTTTTCATTTGATTACATGTCGGGGGACAGCTCCGATTGTAAGGTAAAGAAATCCCCGGCGTTCACCTCACAATGAGCACATGATGCATCAGGAAACTACGACAAGCCGAAACAATCAACTGAGTTCGAAAGGACAAGTTTAACATAGTGTTGAGTCCCCAGCATGCCGTGTGTGGTCAGAGGGAATACACTCCATCCTGCTGTGGTTCTGTGTGCGTGCATGAGGATCGACTGTACCAAATAAGATGGATAATGTGTATGTGGAAGCTGCATCATTCCTGTGCCAGCTTCCTCTTCCAGGTTTGATGAATAGTACTAAAGCTTCAATTTGCCAAAAACCAAACTCTGTGGACATTTAAAATTTCCTCAGGAGTGGAACAAGGATCCATCCAGTGAGTGCATCGTGATAATAAAGGAACAAATGGCTACGTCTTGTATGTGCGTTTCTGTCAGTGTGCGTGTGTGTGTGTTTAGTCATCACGCTCGAAGGTGTGCAGGTGGGTTTTGAGGCTCAGGATGGCGGGGTACGTGAGATTGGTGGAGCGGTAGAGGTCCAGGCCCGTCAGGATCTCCACGTCTCGGACTCGGGCTGTATGGAGCTTCAGCAGGTCTTCAACCCACTGTGACTCGTCCTCAGCGCTCTGCAGACACACACACACACACACACACACACACACACACACACACACACACACACACACACACACACACACATTCACACAGGGAGTTGTTATTCAGAGGTGGATTACAGGTGGATTAGGTAAAGCTGTGTGTGCTTTGTGGAAATCGGGCATTGATATCGTTGCCTGGAACAGGCGGAGTGTGTGATAAGCTGAGTGTGTGTGTGTTTATGCAGTCAACCGTTTCCTTGGAAAAGATCACACATCAGTTCTGAAACTGAATGATCCCTGTGAGCCACGTGGGCCACCTGGGGCTTTGCCCGGGGCAGCGTAATGGGGGAGGCGCTCTTCATGGTTCTAGTTCTTATATATAAATAAAATGTGTGTATATATATATATATTTATATACATATATATATACATATATATATATATACACACACACATACACATACACATACACAGCCCCCTGAATGACCCAACCACTCATTCACGTCTTTATGTTTATGACTGTAAGTAGCACATTTCTGCAGAACTTCTGAGTCAACGTCCAAATATCTCCCGTCATGTTTCATCATAAATGTAACATTCATTCCTTAATATTCACTCCAGGATGGATTCAGTTCCTACGAATTGAAAGTGAACAGAAATAGAGTCATTTTATGGCGAGGGGAACACATTGTTTGCTATGTTATGACTGTGATCAGTCCTAGGTGCTATGATGGTGGTTCATTTTCCCAAACACGGGCGTTTCTTCAACAGGCTGGGTGGAGTGGTCCTGTTCATTACCTTCGTCAGTCTTGTCTTCAAACATAATAATGAAAGATCCCAATAAACGTCCATCAGACCGGGTCAGCTTTTCCTATGCTGCTGTTACCGTCAGAACAGTTTCTTTGGCTGTGGTTAAAACAAGAGTCTTGTCATGCATAAACATGACTCGTACAGGAAATTAGTATTCATCATTAGGATATTCCTGGCCAGAGTTTCCTCTTCTGCTTTTTTAAAGGCTCTTTTCCATCAAAACAGGAAATGGAAACAAAAACCTAAGAACATGTGAGAAATTGGCATATGGGAAAACATCTGCTTAATTGCTGAGGGTGTGACTGAGACGAACATTGAAACACACAAACTAAATTACAGACTTATAAAAACATTGCAGAAGAGCAACCAGTTTTCCAGTTTGTACAAATTAGATGATTTACTGGTGTTAATCATTTGAGGAAGAAACAGTAAATGGAAAATCCTGTCACCTTCCACAAATAATGCCATCAGCACCAGTTAGACCAGGTCAATGAGGTCAAATGCCTGAAGCCCGTGGTTTCGTTTCCCACAGGCTTTTCAAGATGTTCTGGATGCACGATGGAAATGTTTGCCTTGTTGTGACGATGGAACATCACTTACAAAAGCCTTTAGCTGAGTGGACTCCGCGAAGTCAACGACCTCATGCTGGAAACATTTCACCCACTCACTAACCGTGTTTACACTGACACACCATAACCACAACGTTTCGGTCGGGCCCGTAGGTGCAGCAAGAGCAGACACGCACGCATGCAAACGTTTTTCCATGACATCAAATCCTTTCAACCAGGCACGTGAAAACTGAGCTGAAAGGCAAATCCTCTTCACAGAAGATAAACACATGGAGGGAAGGAACAGGAGATAACAACACAACCAATATTTGTACACTGTCTACACAATTGACTGTGCGTGCAAAGACATCGGTGACTGTGAGGGAGGTGAGATTATCTGCGTGATCACATTGGACATCAGCTGGAACAGGACATAATTAAATGTCCAAGACGAGTAGGAGTAGGTCAAGAACATGTTATGTTATTCATCACTGGTGTGACACGGCAAATACTTATCCACTGCACAGCAAAAACAGGAATGTGACATTTGCTCCTCACTGATGATATGTCATCAAAGTGACTTGTGACTGTTGTAAAGCAAGAGGTCACAAAATGATCACTGGGTGATGAGTCAGCGGCGTCGGCAGGCCTCAGCCTGCATCAGCGCTGATGTTTTAGAAACAACGCAGAGGTTCACTGCAACAGGAGACTGGAAAGCTCCTCTCAATCATCTCAACAATCTCTGCTCACTTCCAGAGTTTCTACAGCTCACCAGTCAACATCTGGGATCTTGTGTCTTCTCCAACAACTGCAACAACAACTAGCGGCGTTCCGATACCAATACTGGGGTCCGTTCCATCAAGCAGGCTGAGAAAAGCGAGGCTTAATGTGAATAGCCTGGCTAGACTTAGCCAAAACACATGAGTTGAGGCTAACTCGGTTCCGTAAAGGCTGAGCCACGTTTACGCAGTCACACTAATTCTAACCAGGTTCAGCTCATCAGGCTGATTGCGTGTGCACCCATTCCTAATCAGCCCATGAGGTCGAACACAGATCAAGTGGATTCACAATGGTAAAATGCACAAGGACAGAGCGAGTGGCGGAGACCTGTGAGGAAATCAAACATATAACATATAATAACGAATAGAGGCAACACAGCAGCAACACATCAACTCAGAGAGAAAGACCGACAGGAAACTGCTGATCGATTAAATGCGTAAGTTAAGCTGCCATTAAATAAATACCACTCAGTTAAAGCTTGGACATAATACACAATTTATATATATATAATGTATAACAAAACATACAGGCTGTCAGTCCTAACAT
>JAFBJQ010007830.1:123676-125250 GCA_016785345.1 Trinectes maculatus | reverse complement strand
CATCACCATCATCATCATCATCATCATCATCATCAGTCACTCTGAGCTCTGAGCTCTGAGCTGTGACTCCAGCAGCAGTGGAACCTGAGTTTACAGTCATGAGTCAAAGTGCAGCTTCTCTCACCCACAGGTCGATACATCAATCCAGCAGGAGAGAGAGAGAGAGAGAGAGAGAGAGAGAGAGAGAGAGAGAGAGAGAGAGAGAGAGAGAGAGACGCTCACGCACAGGCACCGAGCGTCCGAATGACAAAGTGACAGAGCGCGAGACGAGGCGCGTGAGGCGTCTCGGTCTTACCCGGTAACACAGCTGCATGGTCCGGTCACTCTGCTCTCACTGGCCGACACACACACCGACACACACACCGACACACACCGACACGCTGCGGACACGCTGCGGACAACGACCGGGAGACAGCGCACTGAGAGCGGGTCGATGGAGCGGAGCGCAGGGGGCCGCCTCCGACCCCCCCCCCCCCCCCCCCCCCCCCGGGCCGCCTCCGACCCCCCCCCCCCCAACCCCCCCCAACCCTCTCCCTCACAGTGAGTGTGTGTGTGTGTGTGTGTGTCTCGCGTTGTTTGCCTCTGTCTCTCTGTCATGAGCCAATCTGAATGACGTAACGGTGACAGCTGTGGTCTGGAACAAAAGTGTGTGTGTGTGTGTGCGTGTGCGTGTGTGTGTGCGTGTGTGTGTGTGTGTGTGTGTATGAGCTGAAGATAAGTAATAGCTTATGAATATTTCAGTTATTTATCAGATGTGATGCTGTATCCAACCTGCATCATGTGATCAGACCCAGTCCATTCTGTTTCTTTTGTATTACTCCACTACATCACATAACAACACACAGACACACACAGACACACACAGACACACAGACACACAGACACACACAGACACACACAGACACACAGACACACACAGACACACACAGACACACACAGACACACACGTGTGGGTTTCAACACAGACACACAGACACACACACAACAACAACAACAACAACAACAACAACAACAACACACAGACACAAATGGAAGAAATATCATAAATATCAACACTGCATGTGAACAATGAGACACATCAGGCTGAACTCTGCCACTTCATCTTCACAAAGCCCACACACACAGACACAGACACACACACACACACACACACACACACACACACACAGACACACACTGCATCACGGAGCCTCTCAGGCCTGAAGGCATCTGTGTGTGTGTGTCACAGGTGAATGGCAAAGCACAAACACACTAACCCACACTCTGCCAGAGGCACAGTTTACATCCCATAGGCCACGACCCCCCCCCCCCCCCCCCCCTCCCCCATCACCTGAGGCCACGCTCACCTGGCTGATCCTGGCAGGAAGTGAGGCGGCGGCGGTGGCGGCTCACGTTTCAGCACCTGGACTCTGTCGTCCATGTTTCCACATGTTCACAAACACATCACCTGATCATCATCAACACACACACACACACACACACACACGGGGGAGAGGTGGTGTGGGTGGGGGTTGGGTGGGGGGTGGGGGAGTAGAATAAACTCATACAATACATATGATACATGAACTCTGCTG
>JAFBJQ010007830.1:111176-118676 GCA_016785345.1 Trinectes maculatus | reverse complement strand
CTGACGCAGGAGGCTGCAGCGGTGTGTGTGTGTCTCTCTCTCTCTCTCTGTGTGTGTGTGTGTGTGTGTGAGCATCAGCTGCTTCCTGTCGTAATGACCAGAGGAGAGACGCAGACACAAAGTGTGTGTTGATGTGGTTTGATAATATTGTGTCTCACTGCTGAGACACTACACACACACACACACACACGCGCACACACACACACACACACGCACACACGTCATACATCTGTCACTGGTCAGAGACATCAGCAGCAGTGTATAAATATATATATGATAATGTGTCTATATGTGTACGTGTGTGTACAGTTTCATTTGAACCTTTTCAAAGTAAAAGCACAACAAATACAAAATACTGCCACAACTAGAGATTTTATTATCCTGTTGAGTTTAGACCCTTCAACACGACACAGACGTCTGTGCTCACACACGAGCCTGTGACATCAGCCAGCATAGAATCTCTGTTTGTATCATCTGTCAATGTATTTCTCATATTTATTCACTGAGCTGAACAGGACAGTGTTGATTTCATGACAGAAGCATTATTATTATTATTAGTAGTAGTAGTATTGTTATTAGTATTATTGTTATTAGTATTGTTATTAGTATTGTTATTAGTGCTGTCACTTCTGTTGATGTTGTTGTTCTCAGCTCGGTGAGATGATGAAGCGAGGGTTTGCTCCTGAGTCTGATGTCACAGACTGCAGACAGAGGACTCCAGGAGCTTTACTCCACAGAGAACATGTGCTGAACCAGGTCACACACGCGGCTGCTGTAGCCAAACTCGTTGTCGTACCTGTGGTTAGTGGATGAGATGTTCACCATCATGAGATTCTCAGTATATTTAAAGCGTCAGCATCTCACATCCTAAATAAAACACAAAACATTTCTCAACATCCTGTCTGTGACATCTTATTCATGTCACAGACAGGATGTTGATGAAATATTTAATCCGTGTTCTCCGGCTCTCACATGTGGAGGATGCGACCTTTGACTCACCATGACACCAGCTTGACGAAGCTGTCGTTGAGCGCGATGCCGGCGCCGGCGTCAAAGATGGAGGAGTGGGAGTCACTGTTGAAGTCAGTGGACACGACCTGAGCAGACAGAGACCAGCTGACTCTGTGTCACACACACACAAGCTGGTTGAACCTGAATCAGAACCAGCGACTCAACCCACGGATTAGAATTTATTAGACGTATGCTGCCATCTACTGGCTTCTGAACGTATGTTCTTTTTAAAAAATATTAATAAAACGCTATGAGGTTGAGTTTTTTTGTACCTGGTCCTCTGTGTATCCCAGAATTCCCTTCATGGGCCCTTCAGCAGCGGCCTTGACAACCTTCTTGATGTCCTCGTATTTGGCCTGAAGGAGGCGACATTTTATTTAAAGCAGATGAACACAGAAAAGCTGCTAATCAGCAGGATGACTGAGGTGATTGATAAGGTGATTGATTAGGTGACTGGAGACACTCACAGGCTTCTGCAGACGGACCGTCAGGTCCACAACAGACACGTTTGGCGTCGGGACACGGAACGCCATCCCGGTCAGTTTCCTGTGGCAACGAGATGAGTCGGATCAGATCCAGAGTCAGAGCTCAGGTCCTCGTTACAGCTAACGATGGTTTCATTCCCTTTAACAGACCCAAGACTGGCACACTTTACAGCCGGGTCAAAGGTCAAGGTTCTCACACTGCCACAGAAAGAAGAAGCACCCACCCGTTCAGCGCTGGGATGACCTTGCCCACAGCCTTGGCAGCGCCGGTGGAGGCGGGGATGATGTTCTGGGAGGCGCCGCGGCCGTCTCTCCACATCTTCCCTGAGGGACCATCCACAGTCTTCTGCGTAGCAGTGGTGGCGTGGACTGTGCTCTGAGGGGAGACAGCAGACAGGATGGTTCTCACACACACACACACACAGCCTCGACAAACCAGATGAGGTGTGATGGTGAAGTTCTTTACCATGAGACCTTCAACGATGCCAAAGTTATCGTTGATAACCTTGGCGAGAGGAGCCAGGCAGTTGGTTGTGCAGGAAGCGTTGCTATGGAGACGGACAGAGGATACTTATGTTCCGAACACAGGAGTCTGACATATATCAGAGATTCAACAGATCTGTCCTCAGCTGGCGACAAAGTACCTGACGATCTTCATGGAGTTGTTGTAATTGTCGTGGTTGACACCCATGACAAACATGGGAGCGTCAGCGCTGGGAGCAGAGATCACCACCCTCTTAGCGCCGCCCTTCAGGTGAGCCTGAGGGATGACATGTGATCAAATCAAGAATGAACTTAACACAACGTGTGTGATTCTGAAGAAAAGAAATGAAATCAGAGGAAAATATGTCAAATGAAAAAGATGAACATACAGACGCCTTCTCGATGGTGGTGAACGCCCCGGTGGACTCCACCACATAGTCAACGCCAGCATCGCCCCATCTGATGTTGGCGGGGTCTCTCCTGTGCATGAATGGAAACGGTGTCGTGTCATGTGTCACAGGGTCACAGGGTCACAAACCACTGCCGTAATAACATGAAGACTGAGATGAGGACGTACTCGTGGAAGACCGTGATGCGCATGTTGCCGATGACCAGCTTGCCGCCCTCGGCCTTCACCTCCCCGCGTTTCCACGCGCCGTGAGTGGAGTCGTACTTGAACATGTAGACCTGCAGGCGGTGGAGACACCATGAGAGGAACATGAATGATATCACCACAGGAAGGTTTGCACTAACAGCCCGACTCCAGTCCGTCCTCTCACCATGTAGTCCAGGTTGATGAAGGGGTCGTTGATGGCCACCACCTCCACCTGGCCACCTGCGGCGGCGGCGCGGGTCACCAGACGACCAATGCGTCCGAATCTAAAACAGAAAGTAGCCGATTTTTTAAAATTTTGCTTCAGGATGCAAATGAGCGGAAACCTGCTGCTCTTATCAAAGATGTGTGGATCAAGTTCTGGTGCTGCATCCACCTCCCAGATTCTTCCCACCCTGACCAGCAGGTGGCACTGCAACTCAGACGGGCCACACAAGGCCACCGAGGCCAACCGGGACTGTGGATAACAATAGCTGGCAGCAGCTGAGAGCCTGTTTCCACCTAACGTGGCTGCTGGTGGAGCAGCAGGTCAGGGGGCCTGGAACAGAGGGCGGAGACACTGGTCCAGGAGCAGAGCAGACAGAACCACATGAGGACATGAGGGAGACACAGCTGCAGCAGCTGTCACACTGTGGCTCCACCACGCGTCAGAGCTGCAACGTGATGCTGGACCTGCAGCCACAGTGGAACGTGGACACCACAGTGTGTTTGAGTCTGTGCTCCTGTTGGAGACGGCTCAGGCCTCAGACGGAGGAGGAGGACGAGGAGGAGGACGAGGAGGCAGTGAAGCAGACCCGAGCAGTAGATCAGAACTTCAGGATAAAAATAGACGAGGGGAGAGAGAGCAAGAGGAATGTGACAGTGATAGAGACAGACAGAGACAGACAGAGACAGACAGAGACAGACAGACAGAGACAGACAGACAGAGACAGACAGAGGCAGACAGACACAAACAGAGACAGACAGAGACAGAGAGAGACAGACAGAGGCAGACAGAGACAGACAGAGACAGACAGACAGAGACAGACAGAGGCAGACAGAGACAGACAGAGACAAACAGAGACAGACAGAGACAGACAGAGGCAGACAGAGACAGACAGAGACAGAGAGAGACAGACAGAGATAGGCAGAGACAGACAGAGACAGACAGAGATAGGCAGAGACAGACAGAGACAGACAGAGACAGAGAGAGACAGACAGAGATAGGCAGAGGCAGACAGAGACAGACAGAGGCAGACAGACAGAGACAGAGAGAGACAGAGACAGACAGACAGACAGAGGCAGACAGACAGAGACAGACAGAGGCAGACAGACAGAGACAGACAGAGGCAGACAGACAGAGACAGACAGACAGAGACAGACAGAGGCAGACAGAGACAGGATCTGAAATCTAATAATACAAATCCTTCTTATCATGTGGTGACATGACCTTTGAACTTGTGTGACATGTGTCTGATGGACGGAAGTAGACAATCAGTAAACGTCTGTATTCTCAAACAACTAAAATTAGAAACTCTGGTGATTTCTGGGAATTAAAACACAGATGCTCCTGATTCCAACCATCAATAATATACTCAATAATATACTCACTAATATACTCACCCATTGATTCCGATTTTCACCATGTTGTGTGATGAAGTCTAGTCCCACTGGAAGGGAAGAACAACACAAACACAACAAGACAAAGGAGAAGAGTCCAACATCATCATCATCATCATCAATAATAATAATAATAATAATAATAATAATAATAATAATAATAATAATAATAATAATAATAATAACATTAGTAATGATAATAATGATCATCAGCGAGTTCACAGATAAAGTCAGAACCAAACTTTTCTTCACTCACATTAACAGTAATCAGTTGAACAACAGTCCCGTCCGGTCAGTGAACGCACCACAGTTCGTCTGTCCTCTGAGGGAGAAGCGGGGAGGAGCCGCGGCGTCACGGCCATTTATTAACCGCCGCGCGCCCCGGACACGCCCCCGTCAGGAAGTCAAGGTCAAGCCTGTTTAATTACACAACAGATTCACATCAGCAAAAAAACTTATAACTTACAGAAATATTTATGAATGTGATTTAATTTCATTTTCACAATTAAACAAAGGAGGGCAAATCAAAATGATGAATGTTAATAACAAACAGAAGCTGGTGATTCTTCTTCTTTTAAAGCCTCCAGACGTTTCATTAAGTCTCAGTGAAACTCAACCTAACGACGTCAAACTGCAGTAATAAAATACATGTTAAAAAGTATTTTTAAAAAAGTCCTTTAGTGGAACAGAAAAATGTTGACTCATATCACTCATTGTCCATTGAGACGTTTACTGTTCCCTGTTTCTTTTACAGCCCTGCTGCGTTTCATCATATGGAGGAAAACTCAAAAACAAAATGTCTTTTTTTTTAGGATTTTTTTCATCATCACTGATTCAAACGTTCAAAGATTTTCCCTCCTGTATTATGGATTATTGTGTTCTTGAATGTGCCACTGTGATGCAGGTCTATCATTAGTATTAGTACTGTATTTTGTTTGTTTTTTTCCCTGACTGTCATTGATCCATAATGTGCGAGCATACGTTAAGCACCATAAACCATATGACTGAACTGGAACTGTGGCTTTGGCTGGTGTTAAATCCAGGGTGGCGTAAAAGTCTGGTCGATAAACATCACATGATACAAACAGGAGCTATTTAACATGTGGGCTCATTGTGTTACGTGACATTGTGTTGGTACAACACAGTGAGTCGGGGTGAGACACAAACTCAGCCTGGATGTTTGAATAAAAGTTAGAAACCTCGTACAGTGATAAGTGTGATGTGCGTCTTTGTGTGTCCACATGCCTGTGATGGTGTAACAGTGTACTGACCTGCAGTTTGTATGAGACCTGTAGTTTGTCATCGCTCAGTGTTACATTCCAGCTGTGTGATAAAGTCCCATGATCCACCACACTCGTGCTTTATCAGAAAGAAGAGAGAGGGTTTGGGGTCTGGTTGCCATGACGACCTTTATGATTAGGCAGCTGGTTAATTATCAACGTGTCAGACGTGTTGGTTCCTGTTTCCAAAAAAAATCAATGAGGATTGTGTAAATCAGTGTAAACACAGTCAGACATGTTTGTTTGTTCTTTCTTTCTGACTCTGTTACTTTTCACTTTGATTTTCTTTTCCTCTTTTTAAATATTCGCTCTAATTTAACTAACTCTCTAAAACACCTCAGGACACAATAATAATAAGAATAATTATAATTATAATAATAATCAAAATCAGACGGTGACATGAAGACAAACTCTCACTGCAGCACATTATCATGTAGCGCCCTCTAGTGGATACACAGAGAATATATTACATATTCAATATTACTATAAATAGTAAGCAATCTGCTTGTCTTCATATACTGACCCCCCCCCCACACACACACACACACACAGCTCTGTTTTCAGGTTCTCACCCTCACCTCACCCGTCTCTCTCTCTCTGTCTCACCTTCTCCTCTCTCAGCCAGAACACTGATAAACCTTCCTCCTCCTCTTCACCTCATCTCATCTGCTTTCATTCCTCATTCCATTCCAGATGTGTGTCTCATGTCTCATGTCCCATAAATTCACTCTGCTTGAATTCCCTGTCGTCATTTCTCAGCATGACTCATACCCTCCTCCTCCTCCTCCTCTTCATCCCTCCATCTTCATCTCCTCCCTCTTATATTTCATCCTCTCTGTGTACTGGATCATTCATGAGACCACTGCTCACACTGACGCTGTTCAGCCCTGTGAGGCCGACTGTGATGTGTACACCTTAAAGGAGGTGTCTCATACGGCTTCAGCTGGACGTGGACGTCTGTCCTGACTTCATCAGCGTGTCGTCTGCAGATTTATGGAGTGAGGAGGGTTCAGGCCTGCGTCTCTTCTCCGTCTGCGATGGAGAACCCGAGCACCTCCACTGAATCACTGTGGATTCTCATATTCACAGTGGGAGGTGGACTGGGCGAGGGGGGTGGGGGTGTGGGGGGGGGCAGGGGGAGATAGAGATAGATGGTGAGGGAGAGAGAACGCAGCATTATAGCATGATTCATATGACGTGCGTCAGAAACTTTGTTGTGACATAAAGTTAGACGTCATGTGACTGCACATACACACCACATGTTGGACAGACAGCTGGTCCAGAGTCCTGTTCCAGACCGTCTCAGTCCATATTTATTTTCCATCTCAAACACAAAGACTACTGGACTCAATGTCCATACAGAAACAGGGCAGATAACTAACTGTCAGGGTTGCTAGGCAACAGTGTACAGTACCAGGCTGCCTCACGTAAGTTGATGCAGAAGTCAGGACTGAAAATAAACCAGACTGGGTCCAGATCTGGGTCCAGATCTGGAGCGATGGAGATCTAGTCTGGACAGACTTCATCTAATTTACAAAAGACTGTTTGTTACAAATCAACCCCATCATTTAAACAACAACCCAACAACAACAACAACAACAACAACTGACCAGTTCAATCAATCAATAAATAAATAAATGCGTCTTAAAGATTGATTAATGATGATGATGGTTAATTTAGCCTGATTATAGTTAATTACCTGAAAGTGAACATTTGTTGTCAACATCAGAGGTTTAACACTGAAGCAAAATCTATGTGATTTCATATTTACAGACACCGCGTGTGGAGCGCGCGCGCAGTGAGAGGGAGAGAGAGAGAGAGAGAGAGAGAATGAGTGTGTCTGGGGGGGGGGGTGACACACACACACCCTGTTTCTCGGGGGGATGACACACACACACCCTGTTTCTCACATACGGAGGAGAGGAGGACAGTGGAGGAGAGACAGAGGAGAGAGGAGGAGAAACGGAGGAGGGACAGAGAGAGAGAGAGAGAGAGAGAGAGAGAGAGAGAGAGAGAGAGAGAGAGAGAG